>OMLB01015475.1:0-11817 GCA_900302555.1 Myripristis jacobus
AGGAGGGATCGTTATGGTGATGGTGATGGTGTGTGTGTGTGTGTGTGTGTGTGTTTGTGGGGGGGCTATTTATCTGTCTGCTGGCCCAGCTGGTCACTATGGGAGACCAGGAGCACCCCCACCCATCACCACACCCACAAAAAAAGAGCACCACCCGTCCTCGCCTCTCCTCTTTCTTCTTTTCTGTCACTCATGCTCTCTTTCTCTTTCTCTTCCATCTTCAGTCCATCCCATTGCATCCCTCTCTTGTTTCCCACGTCTTTCTCTTCCTCTTGGCTGCACCCGTCTGTGTTCACCACAACTTTTGCAGCGTTGCCTCCCCCTCTCCCTCTGCCCACGCATCTCACCCTCTCTATACGTCTCCCTGTGTCTCTGTCTGCGTCTGTCTCACCACAGCTTTCCTCCTCTGTCTCCTTCCCGCTGCTCTTCCCGTTCATTCTTCACTCTTCCCGCTGCAAGACTATATTTCACTCTCTCCTCCTTTTTCTCATGGCATCTGACTCACTTGCCTGTAGCACCCTATTCCCTTTTTCTCCCCACTCGTTTATCTTTTTGCCTTTTCCCCTCTCCTTCATTGCTCATTCATCCTCTCCCTCTTAATCTCTCTCTCTCTCTCTCTCTCATTCTTTCTAGTTTTGTGCCTTTTTTAAAATCTCCCCTTCTCTCCTTTATCCCTCCGGAGGGACTAATAACCAGTGTTATGAGTGTGTGTGAGGCGAGAGGCAGATGGGATTGTGTTCAGAGGCCAGATAAGGTATTTAACTAGGCTGTGCATTATCACACACTGTCGCTCCTTCTTAAACTTCACAGATACTGTCAGGAATTATGTACAGAGGGCTGAACCCCCCCACATTGAGATAATAGCAGTCCTATCTGAATCATGCTGGAATAATCCCATGACAAGAAGGAGGCAGTGATGTCAGAGTATCAATTCATAAGCAATGATGCGTAGATGCACTTCAGCTGTTTCTGGCGTTATTTGACTCAGCATTGTTGCACACAATGGGGACATCTTGCTCCCAGAATACAATAACGGTATTTTGAATAGATTTTTAACATCTTCAGTGTTGCCTCTCCCACAGGTGGGTTTGTCCTTACTGGGCGGCTGAGCTTCGTTCAAACCCACAGAACTTTATTTTAAATTTTAGTGGAGATCACAAGGTTTCCAAAGATACCAAACATATCCCGCTGAAATACAGGGAAATGTGTCTACAATAATGCACAAGACATCTAGATCTTTTCTGTTTGATGTCATGGTGCAGCTATAAAATAATGGCATCTAGGGTTTGAATATTTCACTCAACATGTAGCTTAAGTGAAGCAACAGCAGGTATATACTGTGTATGTGCAATTGTTACACAAAATGGAAAAATGTTTAACTTTGATGCTATTTAAGGGAAAATCAGAATGGTATGGCTGGGTGATAATTCAGTATTATCAGTTTGTTTTGTTGCCATATCACTGATGATGGGATATCATGACACAGCTCTGCTGTCTAAATTGATGATAACAAATCAATTATATTGAGAAACTTTCACAAAATGAGGTATGGTGGGAGTATTATTTGAAAATTTCAGGTTTGTTTGACATCACTCCTGACCTGAACACTTTATTTAATTATTTCACGTTTTGCATATGTATCATGACATATATCAATATTTTAAAAATCACTGTGATTGTCGTGATATTTACTTCAACCGTGTCACCCAGCCTCGTTTTGACCCTTGTGACTCACTTCCTCACCACTTGCTGGATGTGTTGCACATCTATATTCCCAGCAGAATTGCCCTCTGTGTCACTGTCACCATCCTCCCATTAGATGACTAGGCAATTTGGTGACATGACAGCCACCTCTGTGCAGCCCGTGTGAGCTGCTTTCCATCAGCCATTTGTACATTTCATTACGTTATTCTCCCGCATCCCCTGTGCTGTGTTTGTTGTGCACTGTGTTTACCACGGGTGCTTTCTTAGAGGAAGGAACAGGGCATGTGCACTCTCAAATTGGACTAAATGGAGGAACAAAACAGATCACTGAGAGCCATGTTTCTGTGACAGTCACATTTTTGCAAGCATGAACATGTGTTAAATCTATCTATCTATCTATCTATCTATCTATCTATCTATCTATCTATTTGTCTATCTATTTGTCTATCTATCTGTCTATCTATCTGTCTATCTATCTTTCTATCTAGTTCACTATATCTAGTCAGTCCGTGCTTTTCTGTCCCTGAGGAACCATGTAAATGTATGAAGCTTACGGTGGCATTTGAAGCAGGAATGGATTTATATTCAGCAGCCTTTTGTTAAGTCGGTGGCAGACTGCTGAGCTTACAAAAATCTGCAAACACACACACACACACACACATTCAGACAAACACACGCGCGCCAGTGAGGGAAGAGAGCGCTCTCATGCACTGCTGCGCTCTAAAATGAATGACACTGACATTGGCTGTTGCTGTGGACAGTAACAAACAGGAAGACAATGCTGTCATCCACACTTTGCCCTTGGCAGGTACGTATAGTGCCTGAATGATATATGCTACCTGTCTGTGTTAGAGATGGGACAGTATATAACTCAAAATCGCAATTATTGTGTCTTATATGATCTTGTTTTTATTATTCTATTAAATGTGCACTATGCAAAATTTTGGGTCTGTTGAAGTGTGGACGGTTTAGACTGAACTGACCAAAAGAAAAATAAGCATGGAATTTATCAGTGGGTTAGGTCAGCAATGAAAAACAGGTAGATTCAGCTATCACATTTCATGTTTATTCCATGTTTTTCATCAGTTCACTCCTGACCTTCAGCAATTTTGTGTAATGTACATTTCACTTCCTTTTAGGATATTCATACGACTCACCCATCAGACTAACACCTGTTCTACACTGGAAGTGAGCAAGCAACTACCCACGACATTACCCTGGGAAGTTTCCCAATAGGATCTGAAAATGTTGTAGTCACAAAAACGGGAAGCATGTCCTCTTGCAGAGTGGGACTTCACTTATTGTGTGAACTTTTCCCATCTTATTTCCTTACAAAAATTAGTAAGCACCCATCCATGGTGTTAACATTAATTACTTGAATTTGAAATCTTTGTAGTTTCCACCCACGCCTCTTTTTTGTTCATGTCCTCACAACTTGTGCTGGAAACATACACTATATGAACAAAAGTATTGGACCACCTACACATTACACCTACAGGAGCTCTTATTACATCACATTCCAAGTCCATAGACATTAATAAGGAGTTGGTCCACCCTTTGCAGCTATAACAGCTTCCACTCTTCGGGGAAGGCGTTCTACAAGATTTTGGAGTGTGTCTGTGGGAATTTTTGCCCATTTATCCAGAAGAGCATTGGTGAGGTCAGACATTGATGTTGGACCAGAGGGCCTGGCTCACAATCTCCATTCTAGTTCATTCTAGTTCCCAAAGGTGTTGGATGGGGTTCAGCTCAGGGCTCTTTGTGGGCCAGTCAAGTTCTTCCACACCAAACTCAGCCAACCATGCCTTTATGGACTTTGCTATGTGCACTGGGGCTCAGCCATGCTCTAAAAGAAAAGGCCCTTTCCCAAACTGTTCCCACAAAGTTGGAAGCATAGAATTGTCCAAAATGTCTTGGTAAGCTGGAGCATTAAGATTTCCCTTCACTGGAACTAAGGGCCTGAGGCCGACCACAGGAAAACAAGCCCATAGCATTATTCCTCCTCCAAACTTTACAGTTGGCCCAGTGCAGCCAGGCAGGGAACGTTCTCCTGGTATTCACCAAACTCAGACTCGGCCATCAGACTGCCAGATAGAGAAGTGTGATTGGTCGCTCCACAGAACACGTTTCCACCGCTCCAGAGTCCAGTGGCGGCGTGCTTTACACCGCTCCATCCGACACTTGACACTGTGCTTGGTGATGTAAGGCTTGAATGCGGCTGCTTGGCCATGGAAACCCATGCCATGAAGCTCCTGGTGCTCAGTTTTTGTGCTGATGTTGATGCCAGAGGAGGTTTGGAGCTCTGCAGTTACTGAGGCAGCAGAGCATCGGCCACTTTTACGCACTATGAGCCTCGGCGCTCGCTCTGTAACTTTACGCGGTGTTGCCCCCTGGTGGCTGAGTTGCTGTGGTTCCTAAATGCTTCCACTTTGCAATAATCCCACTTCCAGCTGATGGTGTAATATCTAGGAAGGAAGAAACTTCACCAGCTGACTTGTTGCAACAGTGGCGTCCTATTACATTACTATTACAGCTCCACGCTGAAAGTCAGTGAGCTCTTTAGAACGAGCCATTCTTTCACAAATATTTGTAAAGGCAGACTGCGTGACTAGCTGCTGGGTTTTATACACCTGTGGCAGTGGGACTGAATGAAACACCTGAATTAAATGATTAAGAGGTGTGGGCCAATACTTTTGTCCATACAGTGTATTTAGGTTTTCTTTTCTCCCCCAGGCTGCAGCTTTGGTGGAGGAGGAGACCAGAAGATACCGACCCACCAAGAACTACCTGAGCTATTTGCCCACACCCGATTTCTCTGCTTTTGAGGTGACAGAGTTCTCACATCTTTAGTTTGAACTCTTCTTCAGACTGCACATCTGCATCTGGAGTTTAAAACAAAATTGCAGTGATGTTTTGGGTTGACACTGTTTCACTCATTTCATTTTGTCACTCTTTAGACGGAAATCATGAGAAATGAATTTGAGAGGCTGGCGGCTCGACAACCCCTGGAACTCCTCAGCATGAAGAGGTAAAGCACATTCAGTGCAGAAGCCTGGTGAATAGTGGTGTAATAGTAGTGACAATAACTATTTTGCTCAAGATCTGTGGATTTAATGCATATTTCCTTATTTTAGGCAGATACTGGATTTGTTTTTATGATACACAAAAAAATACTATTGCAAGCATTAAAAAGTTAAAAATTTCTATTTTGTAGAATAGAGAGACGGCTCCCATGACCTGCCATAAACACCAAGTTTGTTAGCATATATTATAATCATGTATTGTAAAGAGGAGACGATTGGTGAATGTGTACCAGAAATTCAATAAATTTTTGACAAATGCCAAAAAAAATGGTGGAAAATGGTGAAGCGGTTCAGTTGTCATTAGTGTGAGCAGCTCACTCACTGCCATTGAGGAGACAGTGTAGTTTTCTCTTAACCATCATTTCATCACTTCCTGTGTGTGGAGAAGTTGCCCTGCTGCTGTCAGTACCCTACACCAATATAGAAGTAATTTGGCCAAATGAAGGAGATCCTACGTCTTCTCAGTTAGTGGGGATGGTATTCTCCACTTTAGCATTTAAGCCAATAAGACAAGCATCTTTTTACTTTTATAGAGCTTGCTCAGTGTGGCATTAGAATGACCCAGAGCAATTTAAAAATTTCCCATGAGGCTCTAAATGTGGCTAACATGTATTTTCACTGACTTCCCTCCCGCCTCTTGGAGATATGAGCTTCCCGCCCCATCATCAGGACAGAAGAATGACATCACGGCATGGCAGGAGTGTGTGAACAACTCCATGGCCCAGCTGGAACACCAGGCGGTTCGCATTGAGAACCTGGAGCTCATGTCGCAGTACGGCACCAATGCATGGAAAGTCTACAATGAGTATGTGACAGCAAAACCGTTCTCACAGTCAAACTGTCATACTACCTTTTATAGAAAATTACTTTTATATTTGAATGGCCCTTTTATACCTCACAGAACTGCTGACGTGTTGCTCTGTTTTCTTCCTTCAGCAACTTGGCTTTCATGATTGAAATGGCTCAAAAGGAACTTCAAAAATTCAGGTATGAAATCACTCATTTAACAATAAATCTTATCTAACCATCCCGCAGTGCTCAGTTTTCTAATTGAACATTTATTTCTCCATGTAGGAAGCAAATTCAAGACTTAAACTGGCAGCGAAAGAACGATCAGTTGGCAGGAGGAGCCAAACTCCGAGAGCTGGAGTCAAAGTATGTTTTCATGGCCGTTTACACACCAACATCACCGTACAGGGAACCTGCAGGTCCTTTGAAAAAAATCAGAAAAATACCCGAATAAATTTGATAATATGATTTTGAAAAGAAGTCAATAATGCAGAGCCATACTCTGGGAGGACTATCCTTTCTATTCTATCTCTGATCAAATTTGTCATTTTCATTCATAGTGGCTGTTTTAAAAGGTCTTAAAATGGCTTAGACATAACTGAATGGAAATAGCAGACATACTGGAATACACTATATTTATTTATTTATTTATTTATTTATTTATTTATTTATTTATTTATTTATTTAATGAAGTTGGTCTAACATGAAGGCAAGAATTGAAATAAATACAAGAGAGAGAATTTGAACTGAACTGATCCCTGATGGGAAAACTGAGCTCTTGCAGCAGCAAAGAATAGGATACATCTTGTACATTGAAACAGATTAGACCCCTGACAAGAAATGGTTCAGTTTGTCTGGTAGCCATCTTTTCTTTGGTCTGTCTGTGTACTCATCCATGTAAAGTAATAAGGCAGCAAAAGTATCCATTTGCCACTCGGGCCTGGTTTGAAGGCTTGCTCTCATATATGAAGAGCTTGGTGTGTCTGCTCTGTAAGGACTGTGAAATAGAAGACTGAAGATGTGTGTGTGTGCCTTCTCTCCACAGCTGGGTGTCTCTCGTCAGTAAAAACTATGAGATCGAGCGGGCCATCGTCCAGCTGGAGAATGAAGTGGGCCAGCTCAGACAGCAGCAGGGGGATGAGAACAAGGAGAACATCCGACAGGACTTCTAGAGCAGCACAAGCTCTTCCCCCTCACAGCGCTGACTGGACTTTACAGCCTGATGGTCCCACGACAAGGCCACAACCAATCTCAAAAGACTGACCTCTCTGACCTAACTGAACCGAACTCATTGGGATTAAATTCAGCACCACTGTTCAGTGTCTTCACTGTCAGGTGTGGTGTGGGCAGGTCATCCAGTTTTGGTCCACAAGTTCACATATTTGTGAGATCCAGCCGGAGGGAGGGAAGCTCAGCTGCATCTTCTCAGGCTGAATTTGGATGTTCAGAGGAGGCTTCCCAGATATCTTGATGACATGACATCTTACCAGAGAGACGGTCTTCATGACATTTTTCAACCCACTGTTGGTTAAATGTGGTTAGGTCACAAAGGCATTTAATAAAGAAAACCTTTTTACCAGCTTGTATGTTTTGGTTGATTCACATGGACGTTTGCGCATGTTCAGACATGAGCGATGAAGTGTCTCCATGCTAGAACAATGTTGTTTTTATGCTGTTGTAACAAAATGAACATTTTTTTCTTCCTCTTACTTTGTGGATTTCATTTTTTTCATTGCACATCAATGATGTGTACACAAGACAAAATATGGAATACATTTATAATATCTGTAGCATAGTTTGATTTATTTACGTTTTTCAAAACTCAAAAAAGTTTGTGATATGTAAATTTACACAAAAAAGAAACTGTCTTTGGTTAATAATACTGAACACTTGCCCTGGTCAGTTGAACCCTAAAACCCTTAAACTCTTGGTGTGAATTTTGCAGTTTTATCAGCCTCTTCAGTACTGGAGCTAAGAGAAACAACACATCATAACCCAAACTCTTTGTCCCGTTAGCACATTAAGATCTCATTCAGCCCCCATGGCCACCACAGGGCCTGCAAGACCGGTGCTAACAGGCAGGCCGGGCCGACATACTGCTTTCAATGGCTGTAGCAGACACAGTTTTATAGCTCGAGTGATGATACTGATATATGAAACTAGACGACCTAAGGAATCCATTGGTACTGGGTGAGGTCATTCTAGTGAGGCCATTTTTTTCAAACCTGATGTCACTGTATAAAATGACCTATAGTGACCTCTAGGATAATGACAGCCTCATGAACCTTTTCAGCCACAAACTAGAGAGCGAGGCCGTTCAGAGGCCATCTGGTTTTCCAGGTAGACTGACAATGAAGGGGGGTTTCTGACACATTTCCATAACATCACCATCCAATCACGGCAAAATGCAGTTCTTACAGAAATCTCCAACTATCAAAAGTTTTTGATACTAAATCAAAAGCATGACTTTCTCTGTGGTGTTCCTCAACGTGTCTTAATGTGCTATTTCAGAGGGATTTTTTTAAATTTAAATTTTTATTGAAGTTTTTCAAAATAACAGGAAGGCTAGTGATACATTGCATCAACAAACCTCCTGACCTCTTCAGGGTCCTGACATCATAAGACATGACAAAACCAAAGGAAAAGTAAAATATACAATAAATAAGAGGGAGTTATACCTATGAAAGCAATAAATTTGGTCAAAAAAAGTGTTTCACATTTACTAAGGGTTCGTACTGATTGTTGACATTTAAACAAGATCTCCATCAGTGTTTATGTGAGCCTAAAAAAGATCCCAGGAAGTAGTGCCATCTTCCTCGTTGCCTTTTAACCAGTTAAGCTTAGATTTGGAGGATGCAGTCTCAATCATTGCATTTACCCGGTCTCTCAAGATTTAGCTATCGTTCAATGTCAAATAATTCTGGAAGCTGTGATCAAACCAACCATAGAGACAGAAAATACACCTTTTGATATATCTGGCATTTGAGATCTGTCCCCTCACAGACACAAAGCAGGAGTCAGGGGGATAAAGTCTTCTTGGAGTATGGTAAAATATATGTGTAATATTACATTGTGTAAACTTCCCTCTTGCTTCCTTTACATATTTTCCACAATCTGCCAAAATATTCAGCCATTTCCTGTGCTCAGAGCCTGTACTTAGGTCCCTGAAGATGGATTTTTGACCATGTTTATCAATTAAGTGGTCAACATGGTTACATTTTGCACCAAATCTGTGTAACAAATGGTATCAACCAAAAAATGATGCAGCTCATGAAACATAATTCAACATGGGAATGCCACCATATACTTCCATCATAATGTTCAAACTCTTATACACTGTAAATGAATAAATAAGCACCTAACTAAAACACAATGTTTATTACAGATTTATGACTCGAATAACTTGACACACAGAGCTGAGCTGCACCTCAGATTAATCTTCAAGTTACCAGCTTTCAGATGATGAGTGCCACTAACATCTATAACTACTGGTGACCTTTTATTTCCTCCATAGATCCCCTGCCGCACTAAGTACTGTGTCACTTTGAATATTGTAGAGCATATTATCACCAGAGCACTATGTGTGTTTGCTAGATTTTAAGATTAAACACCATGTCAGGCTGTAACTGGTATCATGAATAGAGACAGCTACAGCTAATAATGAATGATCAAGCATTGATCATACTTTTGACAATAGTCTATGGTATTTGTGTTGGCAGGGAGGGCCCAAATCAAATTCTGCTTGGGGCCCCATAAAGATTTGGCTCGGCTCTGCATGACCACTAGGAAGAACTGCGTTAGGTTTGGTGAGCCCTTGACCTTTCCACCAGCACCACCAACAGGCCAACCTGGTTTGGATTTCATCAATCTGGATTTTATACTTTGTCAGCAGAGCAGATTTGACTTGTGAGGGGGAAGAGCTTATGCTGCTCTGGAAGTCCGAGAAGAGCAGAGACACCCAGCTGTGGAGAGAAGGCACACACACATCTTCAGTGTTCTATTTCATAGTCCTTACAGAGCAGACACGCCAAGTTGTTCATATATGAGAGCAAGCCTTCAGACAAGCAGTAAGACATTTGTGCCATTTGTGCCATTTGTACCATTTTCTGACAAATATTAAACACAATAGACAAACTGCAGAAACTGACAGAAATTATATACCCCTTTACATGCTTGTGAAAGTCTATCACAGGCATTTAAACACAAATTCTGACATCAACCCATGTCTAACTTCACCTTTGATTTCAGTTCTGTCCATCGTGTTGGACAGCCTTCAATAATAATGCCAATAATAATAATAATTATCATAAGTTATTTTTAACTGATTTATTATTTAACTTTTTAATAATTTATTTTTAACTTTTTATTTTTTAACTGATTTATACAGAAACTTTCATTGAATCTAAGGTCACTTTACAAAACAAAAAACCATCAAGGGATGGAGAAGCAGCAAACAGACAACACGACAGTCCTTTCTTGTCAGGATCACAAAATGGCAGTGATCTAAAATCTTAACAATCCCCAGAACAAAAACAGAGATCTGTACACTTAAGTGCAGCCATGACACACGAGCACCGTCCAGTACACCCTTTCTGGCAGTTGCAGCAGATCAGCTCATGGCAAGACTTTGCCGCTTCAGATTGAGTGGTCCAGAGTGGCTGCCACCCAGTGGTTTCCTTTGTCCAGCCCCAGTCAGATGGCTCTGGCATCTCTGGATCCAGGACCAGTGACTGAAAGCAAGTACGCTTGATGTGCTGTTTGAGAGCAGCCTGGGTTGGAGGGGTGTTTTCTAAACTCCTGGACTTCTGGGAGAAAAGCTGTTTCCTGGCATCATTCACTTCCATGCTCTCACTGGTTCGGTCATACATGAGCACCACAAATCGTTCCAGCAGTAACATGGAATCTTCACTGGCCTCACTTGGCATGCACAGGAGTTCCTGGAAAGCATCACTGACCTCTGGGAAAGACTTCCACGTCTCCCATGCAGTCTTCTTTCCACGGCCAGCAAATGCAGACACAGTGTCACATCCAGTGAAAGCGTGAAAGACAGGGAGTCAGGCACTTGATAGGAGTCATTGTGGCAACCATTTCGTGAATAGCGATGAACTGGAAACTCGACCCAACACCAAAGGAAACCCACAGTTCATTAGGAGCTATTTTGCTTAAAGAAGCCACTGCCAACACCACCACATCCATATCAATGGTACATATGGTCACCTTCTTACAACCTTTCTGCACAGCATCTGCCACATGCAGAAGTAGCCATGTGTCAGTCTCTTCTTGTGAACATGGGGCAAGGTGGGCCACACAAGTCAGCAGGAGAGCAGAGGACTCCAGTTCCTTCTGTTGCATATAGTTCCTTGCCCTCTGCTACAGGTAGATGGACGGCTTCTCGGGCCAGGAAGGAAAACAACTCTGTTTTGTTGTCTTCACATCGAAGGAAGTCTTTTCAGTTCTTGGGCATCACAGTAAGGGGAGCCACCCTTTTCCTTATGCCACTTCAATTCTTCTGTCTGGATGAGGCTTTCAGGCTGGCAGATAGGTAAACATCCCAGACAAGTTGAGCAGAGATGTATGGTACAAACACGGTTTCTCCATACTCTTGAAATGTTCTCAATGTCTTTGGATTCAGCATTTGAACTACAGCTGCATCATCTAGAATTACAGCATCAGTCTCAGGGACACTCTTGTTTTCAAGCAGATTTGACTCCAGGCAGCAACGCAGATCTGCTTTAACCCTGAACCGAAGTTTTCCTCCACTTGACAGAGCTGGAGGTGCTGCCTGGTGATCTCACAAAAATCCGTAAAATGAGCACGACCTCTTAACACCGCATTGCGTTCTCCTGGCACGTAACCTGTTAAAATTACGTTCGGCCAGCACGCAAACAGTGTCCACTGAAAGTCAACGAGGATCCGAGCTGGACACTCGGAGTCTCTCGGCTTCAAAGACGTCACGCTGTGGGTGGTGGTTCATAGATCCCGGAAGTGCAATCGATATTCTGAAAAATAGTTCTGATTATTAGCCATAACGTTGTAACCATCCAAGGCAGACTTGGATAATAAAGTGCATGAAAGTCGTCAAATCTTCTTAAAATTAGATTATAATATGCTGATATGTTACGCCATTGAACACCACCCTTTCAGTCAGCGAAACATAGCGGGTGGAAAAACCGTGGAAACACGGCAAAAAAGCACTAAAGATTCAATTTTTTGTTGTTGTTGTTTTTTTTTTCATAACACA
>OMLB01015476.1:0-28738 GCA_900302555.1 Myripristis jacobus
CGAAGGGCTGGGACACCGCTAATAGCCCCGCAGACCGTCCACACTGTATCATAACCGCACTAATGCCGAGCCGCGCAGAAAGGAGACAGCCAGATCTGTCAGTGTCACTCAGGTAGAATTACTCCCAGAGCCAAAGATCGCTCACTGTCAATCTACCTTTGATCAGCGGCCCTGGCTGCATGCAAAGCACTGTCGGGCCCCGGCCGCCTTTGAAATGCAGCTTCCTCACTCTGCATGTAATGACCTGGCGCAGACACAGACAGGAGGGGGAAAAAAAAAAAACTGAATTAATGCCATTTCACCATGACTCAAGTGAAATACCTCAGCAAAAGTCAGGAAACCCAGTGCCTCAGCAGCAAACAATCTCAAGGATCTAGCTGTTGGGGAATGTTGTTATGTTTTTAAGAGGAGGATAATTGCACTCAGGCAGCACAGATTAGTTTTTCTTCTCTCAAATATGTTCAGGTCAATGCAGAGCAGACATTTTGTGGATTGCAGATATTAAAAAATGGCTTAGGGATGAATAAGCAATGACCTGATCCTCAAAATGGAGGGAGAGAACGGATTTTGATGTGAAGGGCAAAATGACAGCTAGAGGTCCCATGGTCTCGCTTCATAATGTGATTTTGTAATTATTAACATCTTTCCCACCCCTCCTTCTCTTTTTCCTCTTTGTCTGTCAACCTCATACAGGGCTACCAGCGATCGAACCACTTCATTGCCACCCAAGGTGAGTGCCTTTTGAATAACCCGTGCACTAGCAGCGACGTTTGCCTGTTGACGTGCAGCCGTGTGTTTGTGCGAGGGGCTGTGTTCTCCACGCGGCGCCCCCGTTGACAATATTGAAATTAGTTTTTTGAATCATTAATGTGTAAACAGCTCCAGAGCCGGCGTTACATCACGCTCACATCTGGATTTCTACCACAAACCATCACTTTCCTCTATCTCCCTCAGACAGTCCCAGAACAATTCACTGTAACTGTCAGTCAATCTGCACTGTAACACCGCTGACTGCCGCTCTCTGTGAAGTTGTTCTTTAGTGTCTCTCCTCCCCGCCATCTGCATGTGTGGCACACCATCTCTCTGATGTCAGTTTGATACGCTATATAGACTGCATTCCCCAAGTGACACACAGAAAGACAGAGAGCGAGGGAGGGAGAGAGAGAGAGAGATAGCGAGGCACCCTCTTTATTCTCTCCAAGCTCTGATCCTATTTATTCAGTGAATATGTTTTTCAGTTGGTAATCCCCCTCTGATTTCCCTCCATCTTTCTCTTTGGTCTCAGTCCTGCCACTTCACGAAAGTAACCTCCAAAATTTTCTCTCCCATTTTGCTCACACACCCTTTGTACATACCGGATGGAGCACAGGCAAGGGTGGAAGTGCCTTAGCGAAAGGAGAAGTGAAATTACCCATGCAAAGTTAGACTGGAAAGTGGAACAAAAAGAGAATGCGGCTACCTGTGATCTCGCCCAGGCAATGGCAACAGGACATAGAATTTAAAATTGATTCTTTTAATTAGAAGAAGAAAAAAAAAAAAAGCTCAAAAAGAGTGCATATAAACTCCAATATCAACAGGAGGCATTCAACACAGTTTCCAGTCAAAAGATACTTACTGACTTTTACTAAAAAAAAAAAGCTCAGAACAAGCCTGCTTAAAGCTGCCCGGCTGCAGTAACGAGAGTAACTGTAATTCATTACTCCCTGGGTGTAGGTACAGTACGTATGCTCCCTCTCCCCTCTCGCTCTCACTCACACACACACACACACACACTCTCGCATACTGTATACTCACACTGAACAAAAACATGTTTTGCATATAGATGTGGCGCACCCTCGCTGGTCGGCTGCAGAGGCAAGTCGAGGTTGATCCATTGTAGCTTAGATGAGGCTTAAGGCAGCTGTGGCTCTGTAGGAGGCAGCAGGTGCTCTAGGCTAACTCTCTATTATGTCCAGAGATGAGGGTGTGGGAGGAGGTGGACGGGGAGGAGAAATGCCAAGCGCACTCTGAAAAGCCCGAGTCCAAAGAAGCAGCATGTTGTACTCTGCATACTGATTCACTTAGCTGCTAGGATCGAGCATCATCCGTCTCTCGTCTGACTGCCCTGTCCCTCTGGCAATGCATTACTGGCTTCTGCCGCCGCCGCTGCTGCTGAAAAATTAACATTTCATATCACTTATACACACGGAAACTGGTGCAGTGATTGCCAAACAGGAGTGAGAGAGAGCGGTGAATAACCCTGTGAAGAGGAGGGTATGCAGTGGTTAAAGTAGCCTGCCCACGTTTGCGCATTAAAACCCACAGAGGCTAGCGCTGGCTCACCATGAGATGACAACAGTAAACCTCAGTGTCTAGCTGTTGGAAAAGGGAAAACAGTTGTCAGGCTCTGCAGCTGCCCTTTTTTTTTTTTTTTTTTTAAATAAGGCAAGCAAGGTTGTTCCTCCTCCTCCGTCTGTTGTGCTGCTCAGCCTTCACGGGGCCTTGCCAAGTCTGCCATGGGGCGCGTAGTCAAACACTCACCTCTTAAAACAACTGTAGCGGGGAAAAAAAACAAAAAACAAGTGCAATTATATGCGTGATTGTATTTAATTATGTTGTAGTCTATCTGCAGAGATCAAAGCCCCCTCCACGCCTACATGGTGCTATTTCACTTTAATAGAAACAAAACCTCGCTGCGGCGGGAGATATGCAATCGTGAGAGGAAAAAGCAATAGCAGCCTGTCGCCCAGGATCGTAAGGTGCAGCCCTCCTTTGAAGAAGTTATCTGGGTCAGTTATAGAAAACATGATAATATTCCTATTAAACAAACTGCGTGGGTGTCAAGCAGAGGTAGGAATGAATGGACATGCTGTTCATTAAAAGGACGAAGCGCATGCGGCACAGGAGCAATATGAAGGAGGACCTTGTGATATTATCAATGCCACAGTGTAATGAAATCAATGGAAGTGTCATCTGCGCTGGGGGGGTGTATGATTTGTGTCAGCTGCTGCCGCTGCCTTAGAGGAGCTGCACGGGGCTTTGTTTGCACAATAGCTGAGGATTTGTGGGTGTATTGAAATGACATTTCTTCCCGGTATTAGGAGAACACAGAGTGGGCAATAGTTCATGAATGACACATTGTTACTCTATTCACGGGTATGGATTACACAGCGCCTGTACATTGATGGTTATTGCTGCTATTTGCTCTGACTTATGGCTCATCTCTCCACCCCGCACATCCTCCTCTCTCTGTTTTTTCTCCCTCCTCCCACCTCCTCCACTGTATATCACCTCCTCCGCAGGTCCCAAGCAGGAGATGATCTATGACTTCTGGCGGATGGTTTGGCAGGAGAACTGCTTCAGTATTGTTATGATCACCAAGCTGGTGGAAGTGGGCAGGGTAGGTTTCTCTTCCCTTTGTCCCGTGACCTCTCCTCTCACATGTGAAGATGAATGGAGGGGGGGAATGTATCTATGGAACTCCCTTTATCATTTTGGCTTATACATCTGAGGAGCCACTAACGGGAGGGAGTGGCTGGCTGGGTGTCTGGTTGTGAGGGATCACCCGTTGCTTTGGTGGCAGAACTCCAAGGTCAAATCTGTGATGTATATGAAGGCCTGTGGAGGACACTCTCTGTCCATGTTCTAGTCACAATCCCTCTGTTGAATATTGCAGGCTGCTGTTGCAACATACAGTGCAGCAGGCCCTCTGGCACAGTATTTTGTGTGAACAGCGCAGGTAGCACACATATTATTCATACTACGCAAGAGTATTCCAAGTTTAAATGTAAAGGTTATATGTAGAATTTTCTTAATCTAGATTTTAAGCAAAATTGAACTTTGGTAGAGTGTGGGTTGTGTAGTTACTAGCATGTGATCTGAAGTCCACATGCTGGTGAAATCTCCTCATTAGTTGCTCTGTGCTCCCCTGGGCTGCTAATCCACAATACTGGATTTCTGTCTCTATTCACTGCTATAGCAAAAAAGCTCCCGAAATTCAGAACACTTTTAGTGCATAAATCAGTGCCAACAGAAGCAGGTTATGGCAATTAAAAAGAAAAAAAAGAAAAAAGAAAAACCAAACCAAACCAAAAAAACAATCCTGGTACCTGTTTTTGAGGAAATTTAATTAAAATTAAATTAAACTTTCTTGTTATTGTCCTATTTGAATTGGAAAGTAGATCTGGCAGGTAGTGTCTGCATGAAACTTCTGTATAATAATTTTTCAACAGGAAGAAATAACCCGATTGTACTTTCACAAAGAATTGTAATCACAAAAAATGGATTGTTGTTGTTGGGTTTTTTTTTATTATTATTATTGTTTTTTTATACTGGCACTTTGCTCAAGTTTGTTAATGTGCTAAAAGTGTTATTTTGTTATTTTGGGAGCTGTTTTGCCACATTGTGGAAGACACAAATATAGTATTCTGGAAGGAGGAAGCCCAGAATTTGAGGATATTTCGCCATCATCACGCCCCAGGCAACTATACAACCCAACACTCTACCAAAGGTCACTTTTGCTTTAATCCTCACCTAATCCCTAAAACTGCCCTTGAAAAGTGGCAACCCGCCAAAATGCCCTCTGTCTGATGGTTTAAAACTGTTGGAAACTGTTTTTTTTTTTAAAGGACAGAAGTACAAAAACAAAAACAAAGAAAGGCCAGATTTCTGAGCACCTATCTACAGCCAAGCAAGCTTCTGCTGTTCAGCTGATGTCTATTTAAAAAAAAAAAAAAGTCAAATAATCTTACATAGAAAGGTATCTATATTGTTATATATTAACAAAATGAGCGAAATAGCTAAATTAGTGTCAATTAGGGTCAGAATCTGCCAGGGGCTAGAGGCATAAAATAGCCTTTCAAACTTAATAAGATGTCTGTGAAATTAAAAATGAGGGGGCAAAATATTAGGAGTCGGGGAAATAATTAGGAGCGCCCTTTTTGTATTTCAGCCTATTCATATTTTTTGTTTTGTTGGTTTGTCAAATGTTCACATAAGAACGATCCCCTGCAGGCCACCGTGGGCGATCCGTAGACCTTTGTCTCCAGCGCATTCTGAACAAGAAAAAGTGAACAAATCGGCTCATCAGTGTTCAGAAAAGAAGTGAATCCACCGCCTGAAGCCGTGGGAAATGTTGACACCATGCATCGTGCAGTAGAGGAAAACACTGACTGCACACAAACCACTGCATCAACAGAAAAGAAAACAACTAGTATCTTAAAAACTTAACTGTGGGGGCATGGATGATGAACTGGCTCAGAACAGAGAGAACATCACTGTTATCTTGTGTAAAGCCTGCTGCCAGTTTCCAGAAGGAGGAATAAAGTGTAAACAAAGATAAAGTCACAATGAAATGAAAAAGTTGTTTCAGTTATTCAATAATAAATGTCAAAGATTTTACTACGTTTTGATTTCTATATCGAAATCCTACAACTTCTGCTGCTTGGAAAATGGTATATCTTTAATGGTGACATCATGCTTAACCAGTAAAAACACTCCTCAGCCTGCCTTTCTCTCCCTAGCTAATCACCCTTTTGTTTCAACAGGAAATGCATCGCATGAATGAAACAAGTACATCCATGCAAAAGGCTCTCAAAATGCTGTTTCATATTGAAGTTAAAAGTAAAACCTTGAAAAGTAAAATCTTACAAAAGCCCCTAAAAATCTGATCGAAAGTCAGGCCAAAGCGCCAAACGCTTAATTACTTAAAATGTGGTTGTGGTGAAGGTTGCAAACGTTGTCAAGTGTATTTTTACTTAGCTTTTTTTCTCTTTTTTTTGCAAGGTGCAAGTGTGTAAAGCTCATGTATTCTGAAGGGCTCATAACAGGTTTAGATCATTGGATTTATAGTGTTGAGAAATGTAAAGTCTCAAAGCCTGGTGATGTGTGTTTCTAGCGTAAAAATTAGCACTGTTAGCATCCAACAAATGCAAAAAAAAAAACAAAAACACCATTTCACACCATTGGCTGGCAAGCCCCATGACTGCATAGTTTTTGTCTCAGAGGTTGCAGAAAATCTGTGCTGTTTGTGGCTGTAAGTCATGGATGCACCTTCTTCTGCCTGTTGTGTCTCAGAATGCACTTCCACATGATGTCGTCATTATTCTAACAGGATCTTACAGTGTAAGGGAATTCAACTTGAAGACTATAAAACAGGCATATGTGTTCTTAAACAGTGTTAATGTGCTGAATCTTTAAAGCACAGCAGAGTGCAGCTGGACTCCTGTGGACGTTTCCGGGCTGATCCTGTTTGTAATTTGTCTAGATGAAGTGCTGTAAGTACTGGCCTGATGACAGCGAGCTCTACGGCGACATTAAGATAACGCTGCTGAAGACGGAAACACTAGCGGAGTACACCGTACGCACCTTTGCTATGGAGAGGGTGAGTCATCCTCTCACTTTATTTTTACCTGAACCCTCTCGATACTGCCTCTGCTCTGTGCCTGCATGCCAAAAAGTCGTGCACATCTGTGACGCCGGCTCTCATATCCCCGTTCAGTTTTAGCTTTCTCACCTGACGGCTTAATTGGTTTCTATTTGTGGCGCTGGTCCAAGCGGGTCCTTTCATATGGTGATAAGCATCGCGTTGCATCTGTCTAATTGTTTCTTGTAGAGAGGCTACCCTGCCAAACATGAGGTGTGCCAGTTCCACTTCACCTCTTGGCCTGAGCATGGCGTGCCTTACCATGCCACCGGCCTGCTGGCCTTCCTGCGCCGGGTCAAGGCCTCCACCCCCCCTGACGCCGGGCCCGTGGTGGTCCACTGCAGGTAAGCGCACACGCTCCGTCCTGCCTCTGGAATACTCGCCTCAAACATGTTGCAGTGTTTGTCAGCAGAGGAAAATCCACCCTCTGATGCGCTCACGCTGTTATATCTGATCAATGTGAGGTGAGCCTTGGATTGTTGCAATTTACTGGTTCTTTTTGGTACACCCACTTTCCAACAGTGTGCCTCAGCTATTTTAATTTCAGGTTGCCATTTCAGTTCAGTTAGTGCACAGACAGAGAGCAAAGCCATCACATGCCGTGCCCGTAAATTGCCCGTTGGACTCCACACACCACTGACGGCAAATACACAAAGGTGCATGCTGTGACTGCATTGCATTCTGGTGTACTGAAGCTATTGTTAGCAGAGAAATTGGCATCTCTATGGATTTCTCTCTAATACTGGTGGCTCTAGAGAGAAGCCCATTTCTTTGAATCTTGTGCCAAAAGCTGATGGTTATTGTTGGCATTTTAGATTGCCCAAAGATTTTCTGCCGTCAAACTATTGTAGCTGTGCTGGAACTATCTGAATATTACATCACGTCATCTATACATAGGCAGTTATCCACGTGAACAATAAAAATACACCACCAAACAACAAAATGTGCCCAGAACTGCAGCTGAAGGAAAGAAAGACAGAAAGAAAGAAAGTAAATGTAACCACAGATGTCTTCTTGTGGCATAAAAAATCCAAGTCTCATACAAGCCTGAAAGTTACAAAGCTCCTAATTGGAAAGGGCTAAGACATTCAAAAACACCTACACATGCCTTCATCACGGTGCTGGGCTCGAGTAGGTGTTTCAGAATGTCTTGGCCCACCGATTAAAGGCTTTTTAACTTTCAAACCTGAACTGGCACTTTTTTTATGCTGCCAAGAACATATTGATGATTATAGTTCCTCTCTATATTTCCAGAACAAAGCCTTTTATCATATTTGACTTTGGATAAAGCACTTTGATCGTTAAAAGCTCCTGAATCTGTCGCGAGCAGCGGTGTGTTGAAGCTTGTCCGTGTCTTCTGTCCACTGTACCAGCATGGGGGCAGGGAGGACCGGCTGCTACATCGTGCTGGACGTCATGCTGGATATGGCCGAGTGTGAGGGAGTGGTAGACATCTACAACTGTGTCAAGACCCTCTGCTCCCGACGCATCAACATGATCCAGACGGAAGTGAGTGGGAGGGCGCTCTTGCTGAGTCTGGTGACAGGAAGGTCGCAGATTTGATTCCCACAGCAGGAAATGCCACTGAAACAATATGCAGACATCACGGGACACTCACTGAAACACACATTAATGAAAAAAAACTTTATGACCTCACCTCACCTGTTCAGTGGTAGAGGAAACTCTGGGATACATTACCTAGGCACTGCAAAAAATCTCCATCCCGACAAGTCAATCAGCCACATGTTCAGTCAGAAGAAAAAAATCCACCAGTTGGATAAAATAATCTAATTTGTTTCCAGTGCTAATCAACTTCTTTCCTGAATTTCATTGAATCAAATATCCTTTCCTTGATCCCAGTGGGCTGATCTGCCTTATTCTGCTCTGTTTCAACATATTTATACTTCTTCCATGACAAGTGGAAATGTGCGGAAGATTTTTTCACTTATTTTAAGCCAAGGAAGAGTTTTACGACTGAATATGAGATTAAATGACTTAAAAAGTAGGTTTTTGCAGTGCAATGAAGTATTCACAAAAAGCATCACCGAGCAGTTCAATTTTCAAAAAGAACATTTCCAGTGAGTAAAATCCTCCTATCTGGCACTTGGTTTATTCCTCTGGGCAGATATCTGAAATTTAAAAACTAAACAAAAACAAAACTATGTTCACCAGCTGTGGGCATGAAATCATCATAGCTTCTTATTTAAACTGAACTTTGGCGAGTGTGAATTGTTTGGTCTTCAACCAAATAGGAGACAGACCTGAATTACAATTATCAAGCGTCTATTTACGAGCCATAAAAATTAGCCTCTTATTTTCTCCTTCTTATGTTTCCTTATTAATGAAACAATAGTATTTCTCTCCTTTTAATTTCACCTTTTCACCTTTCAGCTGGATGTGGTCTGTCAGATGAAGGCAATAACAAAATACATTTAAAAATTATGAATAAACTGGAAAGATGTGGAATAGGGACGATTTCATGTTCCTGAAATTATGAATGTACCCTCACCTCTTTGATCCTTTGTTTGCATGCGTGTCAAAACAAATTCCCTTGTTAATTGCACAGCATATGACTTTATTTAAATATTATGTGTGGGCAGTGTTTGGCTCTTCTGATGTGTTTTCCTGCAAATTTTCCCCATTTACAGACAATTTGCTGCTTCGAAAGGATGCCTGAGTGTGGGCAGGGCAATGTGAGGAATGTTGACAGTTACGATTATTAGTCAACATTCAACAGCAGTAATTAAATTCAATATTGTTCTTCCCAAGTGGGCAATTAACACTTATGGGGCTTATAAGTACATGGAGGGCTTTAGTGTTAGTCTGTAAATTGGTGGATTTTCTCTCCCTGCCTTGTCTCCCAGGAGCAGTATGTGTTCATCCATGATGCTATCCTGGAGGCTTGTCTGTGCGGAGAGACTGCCATCCCGGTTAATGAGTTTGCTCTCACCTATAAGGAGATGTTGAAGGTGGACTCTCAGAGTAACACCTCGCAGCTCAGAGAGGAGTTCCAGGTAACAACACCCACAAGCACACACGTTTCCATATTACTGTTCTTATGATGATCATTGATTTATCACTTTTACCTCCTTACCCACAACACCAACATCAATCCTCCCCACTACATGTGTTCTCTGAAAGAGATGGTTCACCCAGTTTATTAAGCTTGATAATATTTCATTTCCCATGAGTGGATTAAGGTGGTTATTTTTCAGAATGTTAGCTGGGGGGAAGTCCACCTCAGTGGCAGGAGGCTAACAGTTAGCATTTGGAGCATCCAGTCAGTATCCAGCACTCAGTAACAATGAGAGCAAGATAGAGCCACTACTGTCCTACACAACAGCTGGGGGGAGCGAAATAATATCGTAATAATGATACGTAAATGTCCATTTTGCCACTCTTGATCGGTGTAACACAGTAATGATCTAACCTGAAGTCAGTAAATGCTTTTTGATTTGCTGTTCTGAACAATTGGTGTCTAGAAAAAATTCTACTGCCCATACTTTTCAGTTTTTTTTCTTTTTTTGAATAAACAGAAGAAGAACTGGTTAGTTAGCTTGAGCAGTGGTCAGCCACCATGGTTGAACAGGCAAAAAAAATATCCACAAGAAGCGCAGAATTTTTTATTTTTTTTACTCTTATCATAAGCAAAACCTATACCTAATTTTGTCCTTAACTGTGATCCCATCCCAGAGTAACTCTTTGCAGCAGTGGGGAACTGCAAAAGGTCCACACTTTAGCACCTTTTCCATCCTAGTAAGAACAGTCAATCCTCCTAGGGATAGATATACAAGGACACACACAAAGTATACTTACTGTTTCGGCCTAATTATCATCCCTGAAGCTAGATTTCATGCATTAGGCAGATGATAGATGTTAGGAAACAGCAAAGTTTTAGATTTGGGGCTGAACAAGTCTATGAATTTATCTTTTTTTAATGGTCTTGCCTCGTTTGGTTAGATGTATTCTGTAGTTTGCAAGCCATTTTAATGATGGTAATGATTGGTGACCTTTGGCCAGAATAATTACAAATTCCCATCTCTACACGCAGCACAATTACTTTCTTTTAGTGCCACTCATATGCCTAGTCCAATAAGATCGCCCCTCATAATTGCAACATGTAGCCTAGACGCAATATCACAGTAACGAGCTCGAATGTTCTATTCATTTTGTCAAAACCAATGGGGAGTCGTTCACAATATGAAGCAAGTTAGATAATCACTT
Source organism: Myripristis jacobus (assembly GCA_900302555.1). Taxonomy (NCBI): domain Eukaryota; kingdom Metazoa; phylum Chordata; class Actinopteri; order Holocentriformes; family Holocentridae; genus Myripristis; species Myripristis jacobus. The sequence continues at coordinate 10,628 of OMLB01015476.1, forward strand.
CAATTTTCCCTCCCATTTCAATTTCCAGAGCTTCATAATATGCTTATTCATAATGTATGAGATTGCACTAAGTGTGTTTTTATCCATTACGTCTCTTGGTGGTTTTGACTGATAACAGATGTGTTTTAAAGTTTCCGGAAATGATTTCAGATATTTTTGCTTGTCAAGTATTGACAGTTGGGGCGTTTGAGTGGAGAATGTTATCATTGCCTCTGTCCATCTCGCTTTGATCACATTTCTGTTTCGCCCTGTCTGCCTCCTCTTATCACAGTCTTTCTCTTTATCTCACCATCTTACCATCTGTGCGCACATTCTCTAATACACACACACACACACACACACACACACATATGCCAAGTTTTCTAATTATCCTTCACGCACACACTTTTCTCACTTCTTCAGTCAACGCCTCCCTCCTGTCTCTTCACCCATCAGACTTTGAACTCGGTGACTCCTCACCTGGATGTGGAGGAGTGCAGCATTTCCCTGATGCCCAGGAACCGTGAGAAGAACCGCAGCATGGACGTGCTGCCGCCCGACCGCGCCCTGGCCTTCCTGGTCACCACCGAGGGCGAGGGCAACAACTACATCAACGCCGCGCTCACCGACAGCTTCCTTCGACCTGCCGCCTTCGTGGTGACGCCGCACCCCTTGCCCGGCACCACCACCGACTTCTGGAGACTTGTATACGACTACGGCTGCACCTCGGTGGTCATGCTCAACCAGCTCAACCAGTCCAACTCTGCCTGGGTAAGACGGGGCATCATCTGTCGGGAGTTTGAGCTAAATCAACAGCCAGCAATCTCATGGGTTCATTTTGGCTTGACTTACAAAACAGTATGGCTGTGATCAAACCAAAGCGCCAATGGGATCCACAAAACAGCCATACCAATCAGTTTACTTTGAGGAACTACGGTCACGGCTTAGATGATGATGACAGCGAAAATCTAGGTATCGTGTACCAACATGCTAACAAGCTTTTTTAGCTTTGGGTAATGTCATCACATGGTTTGTTTGTCTGATTGGACGATCATAGACAGTCACTGACAAACCCTTCTTACAATTTGGACCCAACAGCGCCCAGAGGTGACTGGAGTTTGACGACCCTCTTAGGTGGCGTGCATGACTTCACACTTTCTGCCTGAACTAACCCAAAGCTTCATTTCTTTGTCTTTGAGATTTAAATCAAACATTAAGTTGATTTTCAAGAGCAATACAGAGTAGTGTCTCTCAGAAGTGTTTTTTCTGTTTATACTAAATTAAAGACAGGAGGAGGATATGAGATATCAGTATTGGTGGGCACAAGAGAGATTGAACATCCCTTTACTAACCAAATACAAGAGTGCCCAAAGTCACGGTTAGTTTCTTCCCAAATAAAGACCATACTAAAACTAAAAACGCAAAGAGCAATACTCCTGCCTCCTGACAAAGCATAAAGCAGCCTTGTGAGCCAATATATTCAGGAACAAGTAGAAATCCGCTGCTGCTTTGTAGAAAGCAAAACCCACTTTTATCCCGCCTCGAACAAAACTTTTAAACGCCTACCACATTCTGACATTGACTTTATACAGCCCTGGGTTTGTACTCGAGCAATTCTTTCTATAGCGCAAAAGAAAGATCATCAACTTTTTTTCTGTTTGTGCCAAAAATGAAAAAAAGAGCAAATGGAATGCTGCAATCATGTTATATTGAATTTAAGGTAAATAGGAGCTTGGAGAAAGCATTTACGGTGCCTAATGGCAGTTATATTTAGGGCATGTGGGAATTACTTGGCCACAGTGTTTTCCATTTCGTGTTATGGAGTGCCGAGGGGTTTCAAAACATACGGCAAAAATGGCAGCAGTTCAAGGTAATCAAAGTCAAAATTATGTTAAAATCACACAAACACCCATCAAATCTACTTTTTTGAAAAGCGAGGAATATCTGCTGCCATTCAATTCCCGGTGATTATAAAACTCATGTATTAAAAATTATTTCGGAGGCGGGCATTCCGGCGAAGTTAACCGCGTGAGTGCCTCCAAGTTGTAGCGACGAGATGTCACCCCGTCGCCTTCCGCTCCCTCGGATGCGGCACGAATGCAGCACACGCAACAGTCGTCAATATGGCTCAAATGTCTGGCCAATAGCTGGTACGCTGCCATAACGCTCGAATCCTGCATTCAGGGCGAAGATTTAATTTGCACGGCCTGTCATGGTATTAACACATTCTTATCGTTGCTCCCATGTTTGTTCATGCGTGGGTTTGTTCTGCCGTCTCCCTATCGCGGCTCTGTCACTGTGTCATGTTGGATTCCTGCTCCATGCCTGTCAGCAGCAACCTCTCTCTCTCTCTCTCTCTCTCTCTCTCTCTCTATCAGTCTCTCTCTCTCGCTCTTCCTACCAGTGGATTAACAGTTCACACCCCTCCCCTTCCCCCTTTGCCCTCCTGAGTTGGGGCTGCCTGTCTCCTGTCTGGGTGCATAAATATTTATCTCCCCTCCTGCCCAATGTCACCTGTTAATACCCTTCTGTCACTGTGAAATGCCATTATCACTTCCTACTCCAGGGGTCCCCTCCACCCCAATGTCACCACAAAACACGTCAGCATGTCAACACCACCCCCCTGTGTTTGTCTTCCCATTGGCCGGGGGAAGCGTCTTTGAAGCAGTAGCGATTGGAGACCTTGCTTTTTGCATACACCAACCTCCCGGCTTACTCCCTGTTTATCTCTCCCAGGCACAGCCAAGGTTTCCTACTCCATTAATTTATAATGTGCTAATGGTAATGATTTAGACTTATGAATAATTCAAACTGGGCGACCGTGGCTTATGTGAGGGATTGTTCCTGGCGACGAACGGTTGTTTTTTGCTCATTTAATTTACGGTTGCTATTTGTAGATAATCATTGTCATTTAGGCTAATTGTCTGTGCTGTCAATACTCAGGTGTCTTGTTACTGGGCTTCGCCATCCCTGGCCCGTGACATAATGATTTGTCCTCTCACACGCAAGTGTGGGCTAATGACCTGTTAACCCCCTCCCACCAACCCTCACCCCCACCTCCCCACTTCTCTTCACCCACTCATCCATCCCTGATTTTCTTTTCCTCCATGTGTCCTGCTCCTTCTAGCCTTGTCTGCAGTATTGGCCTGAACCGGGGCTGCAGCAGTTTGGACCGATGACGGTAGAGCTTCTGTCCAGGACAGCTGACGACGATGTGATCATCCGTCTGTTCCGGGTTCAGAACATCACACGGGTAGGTGGAACATGCACAGACCCTCCCCTGTCCCGTAGTGTATTTGTGAAGATGATAGAGAGGCCCGACCAACCATCAGTTCATTGGATTTTATTCCTTTCACTTGAATGTCGTCCTAAGTTGATCAGTTCCTTTCATCTCTTCATAGATTTTAGAAGTAAACTTGATGGCACAACCATTGTATTGGACTGTGTTGGACTGTACAGGTGTACCTAATAAAGTGGCCACTGAGTGTATCTATGTATCTATCTATCTATCATCACAGCTTAAAATGTGATACATAGTGTCTGTCAGTGTTAGTCCCTGTTATCACACTCTTGCTGCATTTTACAAAGTAGATGGTGTTTACTCAAGAACAGACATGATTTAGGGAAATGATTTTTACCACCAAGTGATGTAGTGCGATAGCTTCCAGCTTTAGAGAGGTGTATTGCCTCGCCCTTACTAATCTAAATTTGTCTCTTAAAGATAGCAGTAAATGGTAAACAGCCAACCAAGTGTCTAGCTTTTTTTTTTTTAGTTTGCCTTATGTAACCTGTCTTTTCCCCGTTTTTCTTATTCCCTGTCTCTTTTCTCAGACTTTATTTAATGAAAGGATGTAATTGCCTTTGCTTATCTCTCCATTCTCATAGCAAGGAAACAGGAGCATTCAGATCAGTGTAAACTTTAAATTACTGTCTGCCAGTTGCCTTGGCATGTGATGTTGACAGCGTAATGGCAAAATTGCTAGTTCAAATGTTTCATTTCCCTATTTAATAACATGTTTTTACTTTCATACGAGGTCAGAGAAAATCAAGTAGCTCCTCAATCAAGTCTTGCCCTCGTAAAGTTGTTCTTATTGCCTCGTATTACTAGACATTTCCTTGCATGGAATCAATTCATTCATTTCCAACAGGGTTAATCAAGGCTGATACCAATATAATGATTCTGAATGGCCACCTCTGTGTCAACTGCCATTTGTTTTTCAATTGATGGAAACATTTCCAGCATAAGAATCCCATTATCAATAAAGCAACTGTATGAGCAACATAATAATGATGTTGGCTTCGTACGCTGCAAAGACCTATTGAGGAATAGCCTGCATTGAGCGTTTGTTAGAGATGCTGAAACATAAATGATAACAGTCAGATGAAAAAGCAATTAGCACAGGTCTAGAGCCACTTTAAAGGGATACTAACTTTTTGGAAGTTTTGTTCCTTGCTCCCCTTATCCAGTATTCTGTGGGAAGATTTGAATCACCTTAACTCCCTTTGGTGCACATGCCTCCACTTTGGCATACTGGAAAAAATTCAGTGTAATCGTGATTAGCGTTATCCTAAACGTGAGAATATGAAAACTTTTGAGTTGAGTTGGCTTTGTTTTGCTCACACAAGCCAGCCAGCTTTGTGTGCTGACTAATGATGAAGACAGAGAGTTTGTTTTCAGAAGTTACAGAGTTAATCAGCAGGCCACAGCATGAAAACAGATTCCAATTTTGAAGTGCTAAACGGTCTATCTTCATACTTTAGATAATGCCAATCAACCTTTTTCACAGCAGCCATTTTCACTTTAAATAGCAGGGTAATGACAGGTGTTAGTAATGACAGTCTTTAATATCACATCCCATTTAAGTGGACTAGAGCTTTTCTAGTGAGCCAGCATGAACAATGCCAGGACCCCAGCTCTGTCAGACCTAAGTGGGACAGAAAGTGAATTCATTTCATTGATAACAGCTGTGTTTACCCGCTGTTTCATGTCAAAATGGCTGTTGTGAAAAGGGTCTATCGATAACTTAACATGAGCATGCTGTGTGCTAAAGCATTTGCATGACAGAACTGTCAACCAGACTCACAGAGATTATTTTGGTGCCAATCCTCTTGTCAGATATTGGGTAAGGAGCTTAATGGGACAGATTCCCAAAAAATTATTGTTGTCCTCCTCGATTTTGACTATATTCGATATTTCAAGATGCATCTGTTGCTGTGCTTACATGCAGAATGTGTGTATGTGTGCATGTGTGAGTGTGTGTGTGTATTTGTGTAATCCTGGTTGTTATGTGTCTATGTCTATACCTATGTCTGGGTGTTGTCTGAGTGATTTAGCCCAGCTCCAGCTCCCATTTTACATTGGTGCGACAGGTTCAGCTCCCATCCCTTGACCTTAGTGCCAGGCAGTCTTCCGTAGAAGGTTCCAGCAAGTAGACAAGCAGATGTGTCCTTGTCACGTAGCCTCCCTCAGTGGACAAACCCTCCTAGCTCTTTGCGCCCCCATACCCCCTCCTACCTCACCCACGTGTTAGCCTGATGTTACCCTGTCAGTGCTCCCATCACCCTCAGCCAACCATCCCATCACCCCCCCAACCTTCCCCGTTTTCGGTGAAACTACATGAAGGACACCAACATGACACCATGTCAAAAACTATTCCCACATGGCCATCCTGCAGGATCGCAAGGAGTGTGACGCAACAGAGCAGGAGGATGATAGTCTCTGTCCCAAGAAGGTACTCAATTTTAAGACAGTTAAAAGCACTGATTTTTAAACATCACTACATCATGGTCAAGTTAACTATGATGTCTCAGTGTTATTACTGCAAACAAATGAGATCATAGTCAGCCTTTATATAGCACCTGTGGTATTCTTCGGCCCCCTGTTTTCACACTTATTGTCCAAACAGGGACCAATTCGTTACAATGTTACATAATTGCCTCAAATTCAGTTTGTGTTCACATGGGATCATTTACAGGCTCAGCAGATAATGCATCAGGTAAGCTTGGTCAGGTAATACTACAGACCCAGGCATATTTATCATCTCAACACAAGTTGTTTCGTTGCTACAGTGGGTCTGTTGGCTCAGATTGCATTCACACCACAAACTGCTCCAGAGTTTGTTTGTAACTGTGCCCAGACCACCCTCTCGACAGGGTCTTGGTCCCGTCGTTTTGGTTTATACCTGAGCATGATTACTGGTTTCACACCCGCCCCAAACAAATCGCACCAAGGGGGTAAACGCATAAGAGTTCGATTCAGTCAGAATAAACAAGACAGGTGTGAAAGCGCCCATAGTTTATGTGAGGCATGCATATGCAAACACAAGCACTTGACCTTCTAAAGACATAAACATGTTGGAAGTCATCATCCCATTGCCCTTTCACTCCTTCCACCATCTGCCATGGCCAGAAACTCTTGAAAGCTTTAGCTCACTTTGCACTAACAGTGCCCTCTTTCTGTTTTGTGCCATAAACCAACACATTGTTTCCTGCCAAATACAACCCAGTTGCTGACAATATAAAGTGCACCATAGCGACAGACAGAGTCTGCCAGTCTTATCAGGGATGGTCTGGTTTATTTTCAGTAATTATACTCGTCTCAAGGTCAATATGTTAATGTTTTAAAAATCTTGAAATATTACACATTAAAAAGAGGGTGAAAACATTTCTGACTCCTGGAAACTTAAAAAGCACTGAAAAATATTGCACACTTCAATGCATATTATTAACTGGCATTTCAACACTTGTCTTCATTAGGGTGCAGCACATAGCACCTTTAACAAGGCAGTGGAACTGTAGGATTGGTTTAATAGGATTAGAGCTCTAGCCCCAGAGTTGACATTGACCTGGTCTGAACTGCTGACTGAATCGTGGGTGAAACCCCACAGATGACGATGTTTGAATGTGTGGAGCATTTACGGGTTGTGTAATTCTCACCTCAATGCCAGACGGTGTTTTTTAGGCTCTGAGCAACAAAACGCTCCCCTGCTTTTTCCTCTCCCTCTCTGAACTACTATTGATCTCTACATAATCTTTATTTTTCTTCTCACCTTCAGCTTCAGGAAGGCCAGCTTGTGGTGCGCCACTTCCAGTTCCTGCGCTGGTCACCATACCGCGACGTGCCGGACTCCAAGAAGGCCTTCCTCAGCCTTTTGGCTCAGGTTCACAACTGGCAGAGGGAGTGTGGAGAAGGACGCACCGTCGTCCACTGCTTGTGAGTCCACTCAACCACCATGCTACCATACCCAGTAGAAATAATAATTTTAGAATGAACCTGTCAGATGCCTAATGGGTGGTTTATGGAGATATTCCACATGTTTAAATGTGGTCATTTTCCTGACAAAATTCCAAAATGTGCAAGAATTCAGAGTTTCCACCTAGCATTGTATTGTTGTCAGGCTGGAAATAACACTTAAACCAGCTCTTTCAACTCTCCACTGAGAGCCTTAGTGATGCAAGTTTTTTTTTTTTTTTTTTTTTTTTTTTTACATGGCTTATCCTCAAGTAAGGTTTTCTTTAGTCAACCAATTCCCATACTAGGTCACTGATTAATCAATTCTAATTAATCAAATCATTAATCAGTTATTTAAACATTTCTGCTATTACAGAGACTCAGCTATATAGGCCTTAGTGAAATGGCTCTGAATTGATTCAAGAACTATCCATCTGAAAGAACCTAGGGTGTCTCGGGAGTCCTATGGAGACACCCTGTAATTGAGAGTGAGGTATAGTTTCCTGAAACTATACCTCACTCTCAGTTACAGTAAACAAAGGTATCCCTCGAGGATCCATTTTAACCCCTATTTTGTTTTCTATATTTATAAATTACTTAGGTCATGGAAGAAAGCCAGCTAAGATTCATTTGTACATGGATGACACAATCACATATACAGTGGCACCCTCTTTGAATCAAGCAATCGAGCTCTTGCAGGATGTTTGTCAATCACTGCAGCTTTCACTGTTAAAACGAAAACTGGTCCTAAATTACTGGCTTTTAATGTGCATATTGAAAAGGTACTGAAAAAGCAAAGGGCTAGAATGGGCTTTTTCCCTTTTAAAAAAAAGAAGGTGGAAAACATACTTGCCATGTTACCATCAGAGGGCAGACACACAGACAGGCCTATTCACACACATATTCACACCTAGGGGAAATTTAGTGTTTCCAGTTCACCTGACTTACACATCTTTGGACTGTGGGAGGAAGCCACAGCTGCCTGTGGAAACCCATACAGAACGGGGAGAGCATGCAGACTCCACACTGAGAGGGCCCTGACTGGCCAGCTGGGAATTAAGCCCAGGACCTTTGAAGCACGCCCTTCTTTGAATACATTTAAAGGTCTTTTACAAACTGCCCTGGAGGAAACATGTTACTGTTTCACATAGTCCTTGACTTGAATTGGACTGCTTTATGGGTATTGCTTGTGCTGCCATCATGACCAGGACGGGAAGAAAGCATCCTGTATCTCAGCAGGATCTTCCTGGCTAAATAAATGAAAACACTGTATTAGTGATGGACAGCACTGACTAGCCATTTTCTGATTTCTAAAGGCCAGGAGCAATAAAATGACACGTTGGTGTAACCCACCTCTTCATTCATTATACACTGCTCTTTTTTCATACAGACTTCTAACAGACATGTTCTGACAAGGTGCACTTCAAGGGCATTTCAAGTCCTGTTCTCAGGCTTCACTCCATACATGTTATTTTGAATGTGTCACGTCACACAATATTCCAATGTATTTTTCTCAGTTATTACAGTTTCCTAAGCCCACAGTTAAATGGCTCGAAAGGAAAAGTCACCCATTAAGTGTTTGTCTCTTTACATTAGCTGCATTTGTCACAGAGGAAGCTTAAGACTCCACTGCATTCCATTAGAGTTCACGTCCCGCATCTCTGAGTCAAGACCCTTTGATCTCCGGAGGTCAGGCTGTATGTTAGACATCCCATATCTGATTAAGTTCCCGCTCCCGTATTTTAATGAGAACTTTACTCAGATATTCACCTTTAAAGTCTGCCAGTTGGCCTTTTTCTGACAGCATGCTTGATCTGAGCTCTGTAAAGCTGTGACATTTCACTTTGTGGCTTCTCTTCTGAAAAGCTGTCTGAGCTCCTGTACCACAACTGTATTAGGTCACTCATATCTTTTGTCTGTTTGTGTGTGTGTGTGTGTGTGTGTGTGTCTTTGGAGTAGGAACGGTGGTGGTCGAAGTGGTACTTTCTGTGCCTGCACCATGATCCTGGAAATGATTCGCCACCACAGCATGGTGGATGTGTTCTTTGCTGCCAAAACCCTGCGAAACTCAAAGCCAAACATGGTGGAGACAATGGTAAGTACGGCTCTGTAATGCAACAAGATATTAACCTACACCAGCCTTCTAAGTCAAGACTTTTTCCACTGGTTATCACATTTCTGGATGATCCTAGAATTTTGTTAGGCTTATTCTGGGCAAGGAAAGTCAAGGAATGTTTTTAACTGTTCTTTTTTTACAGCGGTTCCTACTTTAGTGGAATTAAGATTGATTACTCCTTTAAAAAAATAAAATAAAGCAAAAATAAATGCTAAAACACTCAAACACTGTTAAAAAAAACAAGTGGTCCTGATACATTAGGTCCATTTTGTTGTTTGGTGTTATTTTTCTAATTCCCATGGATAGTTGGGCAAACATACATGACATAATGTCACGCTGAGATACTCCCACCACTGAGTATGAAGAGCGTTGTTTCTAGATCCGCCATTTGGTACCAATATTTACAACTATCTAGGGAGAAATCCTTTGTAGAAGAGGCAGAGAAACCAATTTCCCCACTGACAGAAGCCTCAGTAGACGAGAATGCAATGCAGCCACAAGACATGTTGGCTTTTGAATAAGGGTTGTGGCCACAGTCATAGACATATATAACCCACAGCCATATGAACTCACTTTTGACGCTATTTATATGCCCATAAGTTCAGTCTTCTTCTCCTGGGATTGTTGAAAGGGACTCTGGGAAACGTAAGAAGTCACTTACTGAAGTAGAAGTAGACGAGGCAGGCTGAGGTAAAGTGGGTACAAGAAAAAGACACATTATAACACTACATCTCAAAATAACTCCTAGAATGCATTGAGCATTACAAATTTAATTTGATGAACAGTGTAAAAGTATCCAAAGGTGGATTTTCTTTCCTTTAACCACTCCATGAAGGCAGAACATTTTTAGCTCATGGAAACTCTGACAGAGTAATGGAAAGTCATGGTTAAGTCATGGAGTTTTGGGGGCACAAGAGTGAACCCAAATCAAAAGTAGTTAATCATTTCTGTATTGACAGGAATAGCACGCACATCCAGTATTAACCAAAAGCGTGATGCATAAACCAATGCAGCGAAAGTCTGCACACTACGCCAGTTGCTCCTAAAGTTGATCTGTTACCACATAAATGTGACACTTTGAGCCATAGCCCTTTATCAGACATTGAGAATCATCAAAGGCACGTCCTTAAATACCCAAGAAGACCCAGCACCTGATGTGATTGAAGATGCCCCATCCCTAAGATTTGTGTCATTTGATTATATGTATGTTATACAACTTTGCGCATGACTTTTGCAGGTCTTTTGTGTATCACCTGGAAGATCTTATGGGTGGAGCACCTTCAATCAGATTGGGCGCTGGTTCTTCTTGGGTATTAAAGGGCGTGCCTTTTTTGGTTCTGTGTGTCCAGTGAAGAGCTAAGGCTCAAAACATCATGCTTTTGTGGTAATAAATCCACTTTGGGAGCAACAGACATTCTGTGCTGACTTTTCTTCCATCATTTATGTACTGACTCACTTGTTCTTATGGTCCCTTTTGGTCCACACTAATTGCATGTGCTGTTCCAGGAGCAGTACCGGTTCTGCTATGACCTGGCCCTGGAGTACCTGGACTGCCTGGAGGTCAGATAGCACCGATCCCATGCTTCTTGTTCTTCTTCAAGGAGAAAGTCTGCGCCATGGATCCTGCATCGCAGGTTCTCTGGCCTCGGCTCCTTAGTCCATGTACACAGCTCTGGTTGTCTTCTTTGCCATGCCTGGATGAAACGTTATCTGCCATAAAGACTCTATCTAAGAAAGCTCACTGGACTACTTGTAACATACTACTGACGCCCCTTTTGCTTTTCCTTGGCATTCTCATCCAACCTGTACTCTGTTGTGCCACTTACATCTGCCAAACCAGAGGACACTAACAGGAATGGAGTGGAATCGTCCCAATCCATTTTCTACAGCCACTGTTGCAGCGACCTGACTACCGGTTGTACACTTAAACCAACGGGGGTCTGATTCACAGAGCTCCGCTATATCCTGCCTTACTATGAACAAACACAGAAAAGGGACTACAGTTGATACCAACCACTGGGTGATATTGTGTGTTTGTTTCGTAACACTCTGTAAATGGTGCAATCTGCTGTGAACATCCCATGTTGTACTGTACTATATTTGGACTTTTTCTTGAGGCTGGGGAGAGAAAGGCTCCTTGCTTGACTGAGGTTTACAAAGAGATGAAGTCGGTCACATCCTATGGACATATCTGTACAGTAGAGTTGTCTTGGACCTTATTTCTTTATTTATTGTTTGTGTAAATAGGTGTTTGTTTTTTTGTCCACCCTGCCCCCCCTCCCCGGGTGTTTCTAGATGTTATCAACGTCTTATCAATGTGCCAATCCATTCTCTCCGTGTCCGTAAATGGGGACCACTTCAGCATCTGCATGCCAGTCCTAAGTGTTTCATTGCAGTGTGGCCCAGTCTGCTTCAGCGGGGTCTGCAACGTGAATCCCCCACTAGTCTGAGAGAGCTATGTAAAAATAAACCATGTGTTGCTGTGGGAATATGGTGATCACTTCACCGAAACCTGTTGCTTTCTAAATTTGTATTTATTCAATGTGTTTTATTTTCTAAATAGTGTATAAAATGGAAAAAAAGTAATAAAATACTATGTTGTTGCTTAACGATCATAGTGCATGATTACTTCCAGCAACATTTGGAGGTATTTTACATTTCGGAGTGCTTCAGCAGCTGCTTGCTATTTTTATGCAGTTATGAGTTTGTGATGCGGGGGGTTGTGTGGACACCCCCCACCTTCACCTGCACCCGCACCTCCTGCAATTTCATCACGTATTGCGAGTAGATATTGCTGCTTAAAAATTCCACAGTTCATTCTCTTGACCTGTGTTTTAATTTACGCTTATCATTTAATTAGCAACTTATAATGGACTTTTTTTTATCATTACCAGCAAACAGACCTTCTAGCGTTCAGCCAACCTGTTTAATTGGAGAGTCTTGATCATCTATTGATCGCAGGCCCATCCCACTTAATCTGCATGAGGAGCTTACAAGCGATGTCACATCTAGTTACTGTGTTTTATGACCGGCTGATAAGCTTTGCTGTTTGACCCTTTTCTGCTCTGTGCCGTTAGTGCTGTTACCACAATACTGTGTGCCCCTAGTCATTCTGCAGCCTGTGCACTTTTCAAATGGGAGACAGATGATTTCTAATGTGAGCAGAGCAGAGTGCGTAGATAGGAATGAAGTGAATGAAACAAACAATCAAACAATGAGTTAAAGGTCAAAGGCCACGCTGGGCTCTATTCTTTGCCTGTCATTGTTTTCCTGCAGGTTAAATTACATAGGCTCCCTGTATTGTCGAGGCAATAGATCTCCCTATACCATGTTTAGAAATGATGAAACGCTGCATAATACACATTGGAAGAAAAACACAATTGCCATTGTGTGCAACATACAAAAGGATGGGAATGACACTCTTCTCCAAGCATCTGTTTATGTCAGATTACACAAACCTGGAAATGTTTTTTTTTCCTGTATTGTGTTCATCCCTGGAAAGAAAACACAGGTCTTCAGGAAGATTCGCCTCCATGGTTGCCTTTCTCTTTTGAGGCTGATCTGAATGCTTAGAGTACAGTGTGTTTCTCATTGTTGTACAACCAGTGCCTGTAATTGTTGTAGAAGCTATTGTTTCACACTGAAAGGCTGCATTCAAAGCGCCGAAAATTGAGAACGTCCCAGATAAATTGATCCAATGAACAAGAAAAAGGAGTCCTGGCTATCGAGGGACACTTATCTTGATGATTTCATTAATCACGGGCTATTGTCTGCATACATGCATGCATGCACACGGACAAAATTATCTTCATAATGGCCAATAAATCTACATGTGAGCCAGGAAACACACAGATTACCTAATTACTTTACAAATCTGTTGATAAAACTGAGTAAATCTTAAAAGTCTTGCTAGAATATTCCAGTCACAGGCAACCTGCAGGCGCTACACCCACTACAGCTACACACATCAATAGTTCATGATTTGCTCTTTTGTTTTGTTTTCCATTGTCACGCCCTCCTGCTAAGATAGCAATCACAACAGACTCAAGCACACCTTTTGATTGTTCAACTGTTCACTCATGAGTTATTAATATCCACATGAAAGCACAGAGATGGAGAGCCATTTGAAGAGACTGGAAGCCAGCGCTGAACAATGCCGGGCTTATTTCCTCTATACGCAGGCTTTGGTTTGCAGCTGGTCTTCAGATGGTCTGTGGAGTCCACCAGGCTCTCAGGGCCCAACAAGCCACGGGGCTAACAATTCCAACCTCCTTATCACTCTCACATAAATCCCTACCATTTTAACATCTCAAATGTCAGTAACTGCTTTGAGTTTTGGGGCCCGACTTTGCTGATAGTATGTATGGATGTGGCTGGCTCGGCGCCTGGCTTCAGGACGGCAAAACAGAAGCTGTGCAAACACAAACGCTGCATCTGTCTCCACTGGCTTTGTGCAGGGCTCCAGTCATGCAGTGGGCAGCCACATGAATCAATTAATATCTCCTTCATTTTGACACCAGTTCACCACGGGAGGTGCACTGCAGCCCAGCCTGAGAATAAAGATCTTTGTGTGAGCAGCCCCCCGCCCCCCTCCCCTGACTGATGGCAGATTCAATTTGAGCTCACTTTATCTCCATGCGGATTCATCTTATCTCTGACACGACTTTACATCGCATTAAATTAGATTGCTCTTAGCGGGGATGAAACCCTTATGTTCACCGGAAGCTTGTCTCATCTCTTTACACGGTCAAATCGAATGATGTCACACAGGGTCTGCAAAACCTATTTCTAGACGGTAGCGCGAGTGACGATAAAATCCGGCATTTAAAAAAAAAATGTCTCATTCAATATGGCAAGCATCACTGATTATGTCAGGTCTGGATGACAAAATGTCTGTGAAGGCGTCCCGTAATGGCAAATATGTTGCTTGGGATGAAGGTATCACATCAGCGGGGGCAGCCTGTGGCAATGGTGAAAACTTCAGGGCCGGTGAAAAAAAAAAAAAAAAAAACGGCACTGTTCTCTCCCTCTGCATAATCTGTGGAGGAAGACACGAGGCACTGGCCGAGGGCAAGTCAATAATGGTCATGCATTATCCCAGCAGTTTGCAGTTCACAAGGCCTGCATCTCCATCTTCCACCGCTTTCTGTGACAGAGAGCTCTGCAAGAAGCTGTGGGAATGCAGGGTGACGTGACCTGCATGGACCCGACGCAGATGAGTTATGCTGTGCGGTTTGTGTACACGCTCTCCTCACTTGGGATAAATCGATGGCTGACAGAGCACTCCATCTCAATCCCGCCGCAGCCCGGCGCTCGACTGTGCTCGCGCCGCATTTCTACCAATTTGATAAACTAGTGATTGTTAGCGCCTCTAAGTATCAAGCAAACTACATCATGTTCTTGGTAGATTGGACCCATTGGTCAATTTAAATGAAGAGAACAGGGTGACCAGATCCATCCTTGGGTTCCTGTCAGACCACTGGTTCTTGTGCTCTAACACATTAGCATATCCTGCCTTATGCCGCGTCCAAGGAAAATCATCATTTTTCAAAGTCTTACCTGATAATGCTAGGCTTATTATCTTTTATTATGTTTATTTTGTACTAATAACATGTTAGTGATTTTTAATTATATGGTCTATACAAAAAAGAATTCATAAGCAAGCTAGTTTTGGAACAATTTTAGTGAAACAGTCCCGTATTCAGCGACTGTCAGCTGTACACAGTCTGCCTCCGCCTACAGCATTCACAAAGTGTTCTGCCCGTTCATAACTGTCTGTTTTACACAAACAATATTTCAAAAAGTTAAATCAGAGATGTCAGAGGTACGGCCCGTAAGTACATCTTATCCAGCCCCCAAGATGTTTTGGAGGGAAAGGGGAAAAACAAACTAACAAACAGATTTTTAAATCAATTTTTCATATTTAGTTGCAGTTATTATCAACTATGTGCACTAAGCAAAATATGTTGTTTCTATGGTAAACTGATAAATTAATGATTAATGATAAATTATGATAAATTAATTAGACCTGGCACTACAAACTATCCATCGGCTGGCAGTGAAGGAAAAACGACAGCGAGCTGCTGCAAACCAGCTGTCAAAAACACAAAAGGTTGACATGCAATGTCAAATTTTTCAACAAAGATGGAATGAGCAGGTTTTTTTCCCTCTGGGAGGTAAATGGCAAACCCATGTGCTCTAATTTTGTTGCATTTCTCTCTTCTGCTCGATGTAATTCTACATTATGTGTTATGTTCAAGTGCCAACATGCAACTTCTCACTTCTGACTGGCAGAGTGAAAATTGATTGATTTAAAATAATAATTCAGAGAGTAGCCTAAAATACCCATGTGTCAACTCGTTTGAAAGAATGTGGCCCACTAGCTCAGATGAGTGTGACCCCCTGATTTAAAAACAAGCCATTAATTTGTGTTTGACTGGTTACTTTCTGTCCAGGTACTGCAGATGAAAACCAGCTCTTTAGCTAAATCCTGCACAGCTGTGGTGTTTGAAAAAAAAAAGACTAAATTTGTCAGAGCATATTGACTTGATTTCTTACAAACTCATGGGAAAAAGGCAATGAGCAATTTAACAAATAATGACCCAAAATTAGCAAGAAATTAGTAAAAGGTTAGGACAAAATGACCTGGAAACAGAGACAGTGAGAGAGAAAATTATTATAACTTTATATAAAAAAAAGTGAAAACACCTGGAAATCTACATTTACAATTATTGCAATTCTATATTTAGATTATTTTACAGGAAAAAAATACTTTTTTTGGTCGTTTTCAGGTCATTTTCTTTTCTTTTGTAAATTGTCTGCAGTATTGCACCATGAAGGCTACTGAGGCTCCTGATCCTTGGCTTTGAGGAAATGGAGGAGGAACAGACATTTCAGCTCATGAATTCCACGGGTGCAGCTGCATTTTTTTTTTTTTTTCTTTTTCACATTGACTTCTGGCTCCTGGTTCCTGTGCACACACAACATTGTGGGAGAAACATGGCTAGGAAGAGTACATCTCCTTGGAAACCATGGGATGAAGGCTGCATGTCTTGGCTCGATTCAAAGGATCCTTCCAAATGGAGGCGTCCTTGATGACGTAGCAGCCGCGACATGCCGCCTTCCTCCGCTGCAGCCCGGACTTTTGCTGCAATGCTTTGCGAGTCAGCAGTCGATGATTCTCAGTTGGTATTTCTGACCTCCAATCTAAAAACGTGGACGGCCGCCTGAGGTTTGTTCAGATTAACAAGAATCAGGAATTAGCTGGTAAAGACGTTGATCAAGCACAAATCAACTGACTGGGAATAGAAATGGCAACCACACAGCTGTTACAGCACATTTCACAACACAATCACACTATAAAGTATAAAAAAAAAAAAAAAAAATGGATGAAAAGGTAATTCTGCTTACAGTTCAAAGTGCGCACCACCATATTTGTTGTCAGGTGGATCTCGAGTTTCCGACTTGAATGACCAGTCCATTTTACTCCTCCGAGCTCCGAGTACAATGGAGAGAAGCAGCTGGCGTACGCTCACAAGTTAGCATGCACCCTGCTGCATTTAACACGGTGAACCCAATTTACTAAAATTAACCTTAAACTAACTGAACTAACCATAACCCCCAAACCACGACCTCAAGAACTCCCTGTCCTGCAAGTTGGTTGCCTGTACATCTAGCGCACCAGAGGCCTGTACCATAAAGCTGGATTAACATAGCCGGGCTTTCTCTCAGTTATCTGGCTTCACTTAACCTTACATCCGCACTCCGGATTTTCGGTACCATAAAGCCGGCTATCAACTCGCTAATTCAACCCAGGCTTTTCCAATCTAGATTTGTGCGCGCTCACATTAAAAGGGCGGAGTTTGCTGCATGCGACCAATCGCAGACATGGAAAAATCTACCCAAGCCGCATACTTTATGACGGAGGAGCAGACAATAATCATTAATAAATACGAGGAATATAAATCAACAATCTAGGCAAAAAGCAACACAGTTGAAGCCGCAAGGAATGCTGGCAACAAATCGCCAACTGTGTCAATGCGTAAGTTAGTGCGATTATAATATTACTTCCCCACCATGACGGCACGAGTAGATCTGACTACAGTAACATTTGTGTGTTCCATAAATTTATGTGTTTATGCCATTTGTTGTTATGGCATGTGATTTTAGCCTTATTACTTCAGATGCAACCCCAGTGGAGCAAAAAGAACAAGGGAGCAAATAAAAAATAAGTATAAAAACATACTTCAAAGTGGTCAGTACGCTTACTATATCTTATACATGTAGCATATGTATATGTACATGTTGTACAACATGCACAAGGCTTTACTTCTTCACACTGTCTCATCAAATGGGCAGGCCATTTTCCAAGAGAACTGATTGGTCAGTAGGTGGGGCTTTTATACCTGCTGAGCTCTTATCCTGATCTTAACCTGCTCCGGAGCAGGTTAGGTGTTCAGTGTATGTTACCACGGCAACATACCCCGATAAAAAGTAAACCACCTTTATGGTACAGAAAACCCAGGGTTAAGCCTGAAGTTAGCTCGCTAAGCCCAAATCCAGCTTTATGGTACAGGCCTCTGGTTTTCCGTGGCTGTTCAAACAGGTAAATATTGTTTATTTTACATCCATGTCCCGTTTCTTAAACGTTTCCACGTTGGTTTGGTAAGATTTCAAATTTTTGCAGTGAATTTAATGTTGAACAGGGCACCTTCTTATTTGTATTTATTTTTTAATAAAATATGCTTTAACATGATAATTGTCATTTTCTTAATTATATATTAGA
>OMLB01015477.1:9362-22413 GCA_900302555.1 Myripristis jacobus
GGGGAGGGAAGAGGGGGAGCAAGAGAAGGGAGAATGGTGGGGGGTGAAGCGAGACAGGCTCCTGAGATGGCTTGTGCAATTGAGCGATTTCCGGGTCTTTGGGTTTCGGGGGTAGAGGATGGGAGCAGTTATGTGGGAGGCAGAGAAGGTAAGAGTGCAGGGACAGTAGGGAGGAAAGGGGAGGACGGAGACACATTTGGGCTGGAGCTGAGGGAACATGTGTGTGTGCTGGGGGGAGGAGGGGGAGAGGGTCAATGCTGAGGAGAAGGAGCAGAGAAGGAGGAAATCATCCGGGACCGACTTTTCCCCTGGCTGAGCACGCTTGCCATCACCCAATTTGAGCTGCTGACTGGTTAGGGCCAGCCAGGAGGACGATTGGAACTGCTCTGCAGCTGAGGCGGTGGCGGCAATGTGGCGTCTGTGTGCCAAATCCCCTTCGCCGGTGATCAGAAGGTGATAACGTGCATCAAGGGTGCGCTGGCTCACTCACTGGCCGGTGAGATTAAATAACATCAGAGACGGCTCTCTCTAATCCTTCCTCCACCTCCCACTCTGCACTCTGGAACTGGGATTTAAAGTCCTCAGGCCCCGGTGGTAATGTTCTGTTTCCTCCTTCAGACAGCAGGGAGAGAGAGATGGAGCGAGAGCAAGAGAGGGAGAGACATGCAGAGGGAGAAACTGAAAAGGTAGGAAGAGTTAGCAATGCACTGAGGTTTGGGGGCAAGCATATATAATAAGAGCTCAGTCTTCAAGGGTCCCCATGCTCGACCTTCCAAAGTGTTTTGAACAATCACAATCACCCAAATTGACTTTTCAGACCCTGTGAGCCAAATGGCCATGTCCCTGGTGCCATTTGAAAGATGAACATCTTTTCTTTCATTTGAGCCTTCTTGCATAAGCTGGATGAACACTGAGGACACTGTAGCTCTTGGAGGTGACCCTTTTCCAATTTCCTTGCCTTCCTCTCTCCACCAAACTAAATGTAATTTCTGATCTTAATGCAATCTCTAGGACATTCACAGAACAAATATTCAAACTGTATGACCCTAACACTTCATATAAGCTGCAATAGGGCCATGCAATCAGTTGTGAAGGAGTTATTTTTATGTACTGAGCAGTATGAAGCTGATGCATTATTTCTAATTTTATTGTGAGAGCCATATTTCGCTGTGATTCTGATGGAGGTTTTAATCATCAGCTATGCTATCGTTAAAATCTTAAGGATTATTTCATGAATTAAATAAATTTAAAAAATGTTGCCAGAGCTAGATGCAGAGCAGCTAGAAGATAGTCCCTCCTCTATATGCCTGGGTGCTATGAAAGTTCATCATGATGTGGTAAAAGTAATTAAAGTTATGCACCTTAGCAGCAATTTTAAAGGACCATTTCAGCGCGAATGAGTTTTTGCTCATTTTCTACCTTTTGTTTGCCTTTAATGTTAATTACGACAATAATTGCATGCATGCACCTCATTAAAGATATTTTAAAATTAGTTTTTGCCATGGACCTCTCAGACTCATTCTCACTTATTCAAACCCAAACAGCATAGAAAACAACTTCTAATTTCTTGTAATTTGGTCAGTAAAGATAACCTGTCTCTGTGAATGAGAACTCTAATATCAAGTTTTTACATTTTGGGATTTTTTTTTTTTTTTAAAGTTCCATTCACTATTTATATAAAAATAAAACATTTCAAAATAACTTTTCAACCAATAACATATGTTGTCTGTTTTTTACATTGGGACCTGCTGGTTACATTAGACTACTGAAGACTTATGGCTGAAACGTGTTTGTTTCATGCCCTTAATAAATGGAAGACTATTAAACTGTGAGTGCTGGTGTTCTTTGTTTACATTAGGACCCGCCTTATGTCAAGGGCATCCCATTCAAACCTAGTATATAGACAGTAAAGCAACAAGATGCTTTCATCACCTATAGTCCATAAAATTAAACAAAAAGAAATCTAGATGTTGAATAATTACAACATGTGCCTTGTAAAATTTTAACAGTACTTTAGGCAGCATTTATGTTGTGGTATTTAGGCTGAAAAACAATTAAGATAAGAGAAAAAAGGCCAATAACTCATAACATGATAAACACACAGGAAAATAATATAAAACAGTAATGGAATGCAGGAAATAAATATGCAATAAACTGTGTTTGCTAATAGCTCAGTTGCTAGCGTTCAGTTTCAGCGTTAACTAGCGAGCCAGGTGACTGAGCGTTACTGTTTTCTGCATGGGAGAGGGAAAGTCATTTGATCAACTAGAGACCCAGAGAGCTGAAATAACATTCAAATAAAGTGATCATTAATTATATCTATCTGTCATCACCATGGATGCACCATGGGAAGTGCACAATCTGTACTTGTCCCATTTACTGAGTGAAGATGTAAGGATTTCTCCCAAGAAATGTTGTGCTGGATGTTTTCCAGAGTAGAGCAGTACACACAGTCTGTACCTTCTTAAAACTTCATAATAACCCTTGCTGTCTTAAAAACTGAAAGCAGTTGAAAAGCAGCCGTCTGATTAAACTCATCACACTTGACATCCAAACAAACAGTAACAGGTCACCGCAATGCCAGGCATGCCACCGGGTACCAGGGTTACTGGGGCAATCAGGTGGTGCTTACCATCTCTGTGTCCTCCACAGAAATGCACAGAGTCTCTGTGATAATCCCTTTAGGGATTTTGACTGAGAATACTCCCTCACTCTACTTCTCGGCATGCAGACGCAGAGAGGAAAAATCCCCACACCTTCCTGTGAGGGAGTGCTAAGAATGGATGCATATGATTTGAAAATTATGGGAAAACTGGGGAAACATGGAGGAATGTGATTGGAGCTGCACGACAGCAGCAACATTTCCTGCACCTGTCCCTCCACCTTGGCCTGCCACTTTAATTAGACCAAAATGATATGAAGTGGAAACTACTTAAGCATTTCAAACTATATGCCTTGTTGAGCAGTTTTATGCTGTTTTAGCAACTCCTTAAATAAGTTTGAATTTTTAGTGCAATAAATTCAAAATCCTCACATCCATCTCCAACTGTGAGGAAACTGTATACTTGCAGATCCTCATGGTATTCATACTTACATAGCCTTACACAATGCACATAACACTTTGCCACACTGAGTCACCCGCACTCACAGAGGATAGAGAATGAGACAGAGAGAGAGAGAGAGGGAGGAAGAGAGAGAACGACACGTAGAGCCTCCCCTCCCTACCTTGTCTTTCATTATTTATTTACTGTCTGCAGTTTTTCCATCGCACGCATATTGATGCGGAGAAAGCAGGGTGTGAGTGCGTGTCAGAATCATTTCCTGACGAGGGAGACAAGGTGGAAGTAATCAGCAGAGCGCTGATGCAATATGACAGCCCCTAGAACCGCTGGTACACAGTTAAGAGCAGGAGAGGAAGGGGGAGAGAAAAAACATCTCCCTCCTGAAGGAGGCGGCAACATTTGCACAAGCGACATTTGGGTGGAAAGTAGATTTGCGAAGTTCTGAAAGTTTGAGAGGGAAAATCACATTGTCGGATTGTTTTGTCTGAGTTCATTTCTGAAATTCCCTCTCTGGTGTAAAATTGTGCCGTACAAAGATTGTGTACTTTCTAAATATATCACAAGAAGGCCATACCACTGGCTACATTAGCTGTGCATTTGATTAGGGTTAGTATTATAAGCATTTCACTCCCTTCCACTTGAATTTGCTGCTTACGTTCTACATGATTGGGAAGTAGCCTGGAAGATGGATAGCGTCTGCTAGTTTTTACAGGCACAAGCCATGTCCAGATGTTTGAAATGTAGAATACTAAATATTCTCCCTGGGCTGGAAGAAAAAATCAACTATCAACTGACTTTTGGTTCTTCTCTCTGGCGAATTTTAATTAAATGGATTAAAATTTGTTCATGCATAACCACGAGAGAGCTATTTTGTACCAGTCAGTGGGTATGTCCAATTTGGAAGAACGCACGAACAGGGTCATCAGAATGGCCAGTGAGGCACTTGGCTGACGTGATCTCTCTCTGCTAATCATGTCAAACGGTTCCTCTGAAGCCCTGCGATGCAGGTGGATTGATTCTTAAACCTCGATCCATTGCTGATCAGAGCGAGAAGGCCGAGCCCTGCCACCTCCTCTCCCTTCCCCCTGTTTCTGTCAACGAAACACACCTGCATCTATCTCTCACTCACATCTGTGTATCGCAATCTCATGTATTTCCATCTCTTTGTCTATCCTACCATCTCTTTCTGTCTCTCTCTTTCTTTCACACACATAAACACACACACACACACACACACACACAGACACCATCTGCTCATTCTGACAGGCACCAGCTTCCCGGGTACAGTAATTGATGAATGTGGAAGACTGTGCATTTAGGGTCTCCCCACCACTCTCTCTCCCTCACCCCAACCCTGCAGCGTAAATGGGTTAACGCCCCACCACCACCATCACCACGACACACACATAAACACACACACACACAGAGGCACAACTGCTCTGATTGATTGATTGGGGCGGTAAGTTTCATGACGGCTAGTGACATTTCTCAACATCATGCCAAAGCCCCTGGCGGCAGGGCTCTGAGAGCGATCACTGAGGAATTAGGTAATCAAAGTCAGCAGGGATGGATTTCAAGGTGCCACCCATCCTCTAGCCCATATAGAAATAAAGTAATGGAAGAGTGCCTTTGTATAATCCAAGGCATGCAATGCAGCAGTTTGAAGCAGTTCAGTAATATGTACCCATCTGATACCCCATCATGTCATCTTTTAACTCTCCTTAAACACACTGTTTGTGGTATTCACTGCTTCCCTGTAGGAGAAGTGCTGCGAAACACAATACTTTTGTTCCTTGTCTCTGGGTGTGAATGTGGGCAATCCCAAAGCAGGTGTTGCTTGTGGGTTTGTGAGTTGCACATATTGAAACAACTTTAAAAATCCACCGCTGGTTGCTGCCAATCTATAAAGCACTCTAGGTTAATCAGATTTTCTTGCAGCCAATACAGAGGAAAGGATTCAACAACCCAAAGTTATAGTTCCCAGTTAATGGAGAGATTGGCAGTGTGACAATGTGCCATATTAACGTTAATCAAACTTCAAAAATGGTGCATGACCTATAAATGGTTCACAGCAATCTCTTAAAAACATTGCTGCGAGTTGTTAGGTAGATTTGTAATGCCAACTGTGTCAGAATATGGAAATATCTAATCACTTTACACTTTTAAATACACTGACTGTTGGTGTGCAGCTGTGCAGCATGCGGAGTGCTGTGTAATATATATTAGAGACCTAATAAGCTTGGCATATAGATTAAAAAAAAATTTCATTTTCTTCTCTCTCATGAGGCTTTCACTCACTTATCCATCAAGGTATCACCCACCCTTCAGTTTATCCACTTACGCTTTCATCCATGCATTGACCCCATTATTCATCATCTATCCGTCCATCTATCCATTTATTCACCAACCCACCCGTACATCCACCCACTGAACCCACTCAACAGATCCAATGGACCCATCACTCTCTGATAACAAAAACCGCCACTCGTCTTTGCAGCTATCACCGACCAAAGCCTCAGACAATATAACATGAAACTGTGGTAACACCCTGAGCATGTTGCTGAATGTTGGGAGAGGAAATGGAGGAGTGAAGGGAAGGGACAAAGTGTCACGTCCCATTGGGGTCATTTGATAGCGGCTACATTTACCAAAGCAAACAGCCCGGAGGAGCAGAGTACTTCACCTGTCGCTATGGATTACACCATTATCACATCCACCAATCTCACAGTGTCCCGTTCCAACCACTCACGATTCAAAATTCATAGAACAAGCAGAATGGTGGGGCCTATGAAATGTTAAACTGCAGGAGATTTTCAAGGAGGCTTTGAGTTAGTTGCTGATGGGAGTTGACTGTACTACTGGGTCGTGCTGTATGAGACTGCTTTGAAAACAGTCAATTTTTGGTGTACTGGGACAGTGACAGTCACAAAGAAAAAATAAGTAATTTTATTATTTACTCACCCTCATGTCAGTCAAAACACCGATGAAGCTTGCATGTCAATGAAATATACAGCGAGTTAGCTAGCATAGCTCCATGTCAGTCTTACAGTGTCAGTAACTGGGAGCTGGGTGTTTCAAAAATGGCAAGAAATGACCATGAAATTAGTCAAAACAGCAAAATCCAAGAGTTCTGAAGGCAAAACATTTGCACTTGGTGTCTAAAAAAAGCCAAGTGAAGCATGCGCATGTGATGTGTACGTGCGCACAGGCATGAACGCTTTAGAAAACAAAAAGGTTTTTAATGAAGGCTTGGACTTCAACTGGTGTAAATTTAGATCTTTTGGACTCCCAGTGGCTAGAGAACTCTTATATCATGTCGCATGAAGTGGCGTAATTTCACACTCATGTTTTAGCTTTTTGTCCACTTTTAGCATTATTCAACTCCCAGGTAGTTAGTCCAATTAGAGAACATTTAGGGATGACTGTTTTGACAATAGGCTTCACTGTGAACACCAGTGTTATGTCCCTCACGGCTGATCACAAAGTCATAACGGATAAAATGTGCAAAAAAGTGTTACGTGGCTAATATTTGCATAGTGTTAACAATGCATAAAAGCACTTTGAACTGACTGATGCATAGCTGTTTCTACACTGCATGTATTCTATTAATTTTTATTTTTACATTATAGCCTAATAGGCAATGCAAAATTACACTTCCTTCTGCATTTCAGCACAGAGATGCTGCACTTGAGCCCTCAAGCTAGAGGTGGACTTAGTTACACAACACTTAGCCTGCAGCTATCCTGAATGCCAAAACTCTCATAACACTGTGTTTTTAGCTAGGTGGCACATTGGACAACAAAAACAGCAGCAGAGTCATATCCAGGGTAAAAAGCCATCCCTGGAGAGAAGACTGACACCGAGGAGTCCCTCTTCTCCTTCTCAGCAGCGTGATTAATAACCCCTGTGCCCCATAATCTCTCCATCATCTATCTATGTAAATGCCCCTAGACCCGCAGCGCCAACACACTTTGACTGATGGTTGTTCCACAGCACTGGGCTCAGAGTGTGTGTGTGTGTGTGTGTGAGAGAGAGAGAGAGCTTTGCACATGCATGCATTTATGTGCGCAGGGGAGGTGTGATTGTGAGCGAGAGCAGAGCGTCATTGCCCCCCGTCTCCCCTGTGCCACCTCAAAGACCCAGAGACTGCTGTTGGCCATTACAAAACACTGTAGGCAAACACAGTGGAGAAAGGGTGGCACAGCACACAGGAACAAGGGAATTTACTCAAAACACAAAACTAGAGGGGGGTGACAAAAATAGATTTGGCCAAACAGTTCAACACATTCTCTGCAGAGTGAACAAAGGGCCTCCTGCTGCATCTCAGTAGACGCAGGAGTGAATGGGCCTCAGGTAAGATCCATACATACTATTTTCTGCCTTAGCCCCTCCCCTCGGCACAGGGCTGCTCAAATAATAAAGAGGAGGTGTTTTAAAGCAGTTTTAAACATGGCATCAATTATTTATACCAGGGGTCTCCAAACTACAGCCCCCGGGCCAGGCCCGGCCCACCTAAACAATTTGACTGGCCCACTTTACGATCCCAGACAATCCCTCTAAACATCACCAATTTTTTTTTTTTATTGTATTTCCCTATCATAACATATATGTATTTAAAGGTTGGCATTCTAATTAAAATTGACCATAGTTATGAACTATTTATATCTAATAGTGGCTCATCTTCACCTGCTCACACAATGGTTTATTCTGACGTGACTTTGCTGGTGACCGAGCCAGCATCAAGCGCGCGCAATGCGAGTTAACAGAAGAACGTCAGACGACAAAATGATGAAACGGTTAGAGAAACCGCTCCCACCCTGGAGGCAGGATCCTCATCCTCACAGCACAAAAACCTCATCTAAGAGTCATGTAAATAGAAAATCAGATCACCTTTAAATACTGTTTGTTACAATTATTCTGTACTAATGTTATTTCACTGTAGCCTAAGTAAACAAATATACCTGTGTAGACAAAATACTTAACTATTCTTAAGTCACCTTTACAAAATCAGATTACCTAGGTAAGACTACCTGATTCTTACCACTATTCTGTATTAATATTATTTCACTGTGTGGCCTTAGGAAACAAGCAAACCAGTAAAGACAAGATTTGTCTTTACTTTGTACATACAAAGCCAGCTCACCTAGATAAGACTACTTTACCGTTTTTTTTTTGTTGTTTTTTTTTTATTCTGTGTTAATATTATTTCACTACCTGTAAAGACAAAGCACTTACCGTTTGTTAACTCAACTGTACCTGTTACAAAATCACATCACCTCATTCTTACCTGGACATTACCATCAGTTTGTGTTGCTATTTTCTACAAAATAAATGGGGTATCTATGGTACTTCAAATTTACACATGTGAAGACCTTTTTTTTTTTACTTTTTTTTTTTTTTTTTTTTTGCAAATGAGCAGGTGGCGCCAAAGCCAAATGAAGGGCCGCTGCAACAAATGATCATTATAATCTCCACAATAATACTGGTTGTCAACCTGGCCCGTCTCGTTTCCTGTTATAGACTGACCCTGGCCCCCCATCACAGAAAGGAAAGTTGATGTGGCCCCCGCTGAAAAAAAGTTTGGGGACCCCTGATTTATACTTTTAATATATGGATGAATTTTTGCTGATTATAATCATATTCTATGAATATGGCTCTAAAAGAGATTGTAATGGTTTTAACTTTGCTGTTCTGTCGTTGTGAATTACATTCAAGCAGACGATCTTTTGTGACAACAGAGCTGGGAAACCAGTATCAACCTGTTGTTACTTGGTGTGGAAGCAATGGAGGAGCACACAGTGACATTATTACATCGAGATTTAGTGGGCTGTGTAGATTGCATGCTCCCATGTGTTTTTTTGTTTTTTTTTCCATGCAGCCTTCAAACTCTGCTTTTACCTGTACAGGTGCATCAGAGTAAGAGTGTTATGATATGCTTTGTACAGCAAAGCCTGGCTTTCAGCTGCAGTTCCTAATTTAAAGTAAAACAAACCAAGGCTGGAAGTTGAGAGAGGCGCACTTCCTCTGCCGGTCCCATAGACAACAAGTCTGTGCTAAAATACTACACATAGGAACAGAAACACTGGATGTACAGATGTGAAAATGGTATCTAACATTTCGTCTGAGTCTGGGTAAACTGGAAAAAGGGTATTTTGCCCCAAACATTGGAGTATTCCTTTAAGCATATTATAGAAGAAGGCAAGGACCAGTATTCAGCTCTGATGAAGTCTTGTGTTGCCGAAACATGTTAGCATATTCTACAATAACAATAGAAAACTGAAACCATGTCTTATTATTTTATTTTTTTT
Source organism: Myripristis jacobus (assembly GCA_900302555.1). NCBI lineage: Eukaryota > Metazoa > Chordata > Actinopteri > Holocentriformes > Holocentridae > Myripristis > Myripristis jacobus. Next base: position 18,733 of record OMLB01015477.1, read on the forward strand.
TTTCATTTTAAGTGACACTGCTTTACTTTTGTTGCCCAGAGATTCCAAGGCTCTCTGTGATATTACATATTCTATTACATTTACTATTGAAATATGGAAAATAAGGGATCCCAATATTTAATGTTGGTGCCGTGGAAATGGCACAACATAGTATTTCTACTTCAAATATAAAACTATAAATCAGTGGATAGGGAAAATGTTAGGGACAATGCTATTCAGTATGTCATGTTATATCACAAATTTGAGATTTTTTCTTACTTTTCAAACCAAAATTTAAAGTTCCGTTCAAATTTATTTGCGGATATGGATTGTATGTGTATGCATCCAGCATGTCTGTGCCTGTAGCTCCTAAATGGCTGATCCAGGAATGGGGGATGGTGAGTGCTGATCCACACAAGAGGGATGCTTCGCGTTTTTGAACCGTGAGATCCCTCGAGCAGTTTTGGGCACAAAGACAGAAGACGAGAGGAATATGAAAAGGTCAAGGAGTCGCATTGTCTCACTATGCAACTGACTGGCATTGTTATATGCTTCCAAATGCAGTGCATAGGGAATGGCCCTGTGTTCGCCTATGTATATTGAAATGAAAAGACAATGAAATACAGAAATGTAGAGAATTACAAGAACAAGAAAGGTATGTCAGTGCTTATGCTGTCTTTAATGAAAATAAGGATGCAATTGGTATATGTAATTCTGTTGTTTTGTTCTCCTTCTGCACATTATTTATTCTAAAACACGCACAGAGTCCATTGGGTGATATGCAGCGTAACGATTCCTGTGATCCTTGTCATTACTGGTGTCAAGAACCGAACAAATCTTGACCTGATTCTGGTTTTAATGCCTTGGGTAACCCTGATCTGATTGGCTAATTATCAGCCAAACTCAATCTTGTAATTGATAATTACAGCTGACTGACTGTTGGATAATTACAATGCAACTGAAATGAAAACAGACATTTATTGATTAGATGCTGATCGCTGTTTGGAGCCGCATTTACTCTCATGATTTCATGATTCATTTGTTAATCTGAGGCCCTGGGTGAAAATTCTTTAATATAAAATTATTAGAAAATATCAAGATATATTCTGAAGAATGGTTTTAGTAAGATTTACTAATCTTTTTTTCAAAATATTGTTTTTATCAGTGTTATGATAACATGTGTCAGGTGCAAATCTGAAATGCACGTCATACTGTAGGATTTTTATGATGGACTAACTGTTTACGTCGATGTGTAGGACAGTACATAAAAGAAAGGGTTCCTCCAAAACCTTTAGGAGGTTCCTCATGGATTGCGATGTAACTGTGCAGTAATTAAGAGTTTTATTCTCTGCAGAACATCACAGCTCCTTTACAGACTCTCACAAATTTATCTGATGGTCAAATGCCTTCATGGACATGGTGTCAAAGTATCACTCTAGCATGACAAGCTAAGTATAAAAGTGGAAAAACAATAAGTTTAAAAATGCACATTTGTAAATCAAGCAAGTTCATGTATGCAAATTACTTCGGCTGACAGGATTCCACGGTGAACCCTGATAAATCCTTAATTTTTCACAGTGTGGATGAAGCTTTTCTTTGAGCTCTCTTTCTCATTTTGACTTTCACTCTGACAAAAAAGGGTTAATTTCAGTTAATTTTGAGGCTGAAATCATATTTTAGTTGTGCAAGCCTCCTTGTTTCTTTTTTTGTCTTAGCTAACTGCAATAGTGTTAGTTCATAGTGTCAATTAAATCATTTTATGTAGCATTTGCATTTTGTTAGATTATGCACAGCACGTTGCTGAGGAAATAGTTACCTGAAAACAGCATGCTTTATGTCACTGCAGTAAATTAGTACTTCCTGTCCATCTCCAGGAGTATGAGCCAATCAATGCAATTCTGATGGGGGAGTAATGCCGTCTCAAACAAATAGTATTTTTTTTCCATTAAAAAAAATGAAATAAAATAACATTTAAAAAAAAAAGATCAAATCTCATGACACCCGCTGACTTGATGATAATTATCAGGGCTTGATTATGAGAGAAACTGAGTCACTCTTGTTTTGCTTGTGTGTTTACAAGCGAGCTCCAATTACCCAGTCTACCAAGGCTAACAAGAGCACGAGGTGGAAGAGGGGGTGGGGGTATCTATATCTACAACACCAGCAACATTCCCTAACCCCTTCTTTCCTTTAACTGTGAATCCCTGTATCCGGAGGACAGCCGGCCACCAGCTTACACTCCAAAGAGCCTTTTTTCAGAGAGCCGTCCGCGCACAGCTCTTCAGAGGGGAGACATGTTGTTAATAATTAAGGCTGTGGCTGGAGGCACAGGGAGGCTAAACTTCCTCTAACAAGTGGCTCTCTGACAGCGCAGACATATGGCTCTAGCTTCCCCATATTCTCCCCAGCCCTCCAGACTTGTGCATTTCACACACGTCTAAGGCGGGGGTGAAAAACCTCCATCGCGACTGCCACAGAACAATAAATCAAATTCCTAATGGTCGGCAGCAATCGGATAATTATGAGTGTGGCCACATGGCGCGAAAGGGAATTTTCTCCTTCAGATTGAGTTAAGTATTTAGCTTGATTTCTTCATGTTGCGGTGGAGGTCCGGGACGGTGGGTCACGTTGTCATTTTTCTGAAAATGGAGAGGCCCCCTATCACCGAACTGTGGTCATTTTGGCATCACTGGTCAAGCCTATCACATAAAACTGGTCAACCTAATGCTTTGAGGCAATTAAGGATCAGTTACTGGATATATAATCTGTGGTGGAAGGAGCATAAAATTCTCATCAGTGTCAGGAAATCTTTTCCATTTGATCTAAAGATTTCAGCCGGCCACTTTTCAACAGCACTGGAGCATACACAGTGATACCACTGTCTCTAATCTATTATTGACAGACTGTCAATTTCCTCATTATGCCAGCAGGGCTCAAGGTTCGTCTATTTCTGTGACTGTAGAAATGACTAAGCCTAGGAAAGAGAGCCAAACTGGATCAAGCCATCAAGCAATGTCACACCCATAAATAATGACTTCTAATGAATTACGGCTGCCGATTAGGAACACATTAAGACCTTTTTTTTGTTTGTTTGTTTTAGCTCACGCAGTGATACAGCACTGGAACTAAGTCCAGCAAAATGACAGTTACAGTATGCCACACCAGTTCAATGCAGTAACAAACTCATTTTGTTCACTGTATAGTCCACAGAGTATGGCATGCTGTATCCAATTCTGTTGCAGGCAAACATCTGTTTTACCACAACACAGAAATGATGGACACCTTCCTACGCAGACCCCAGTTGTACTACTTCTTACTCTTTGGACAAACTAATCATTTGGCCGGAGAGAGGAACCGTCATTTTAAGCTACCATTGCCTTTCCTGCTTCCTTCCCTTTTTTCTGGTGGGTGGGGAAAGGGGGGACAAATCTTGTTTTGATGCTGGCGCTGTCAGGGGGCTAGCCAGAGAGGATAGTAAACACTGCCTTTGCAGAACATTTAAAATCAATCCTTCAGCCACAGGCCTAGAAACCCCCCTCGCTTCTCTCTTTCTCCCTCTCTCTCCCTCTCTCTCTCTCTCCCGAAGCCTTTCTTCCTCTTTTTCTCTCTCCCTTCTCTGTAATGTGTCTGGTGCTCTGGTGCTGAGAATAGAGGCAGCACTTAAAAGCCAGGCATAGGGGCTGAGTTTTGTGACAACGGCTC
>OMLB01015478.1:0-11285 GCA_900302555.1 Myripristis jacobus
AACACTGAGTTACACCCCAGTGCACAATGTGGATTTGCTCTCCACCATTATCTCCTCCCTCTTTCCTTCTTTCCTTCTCTCTTTTCGTCCCTCCTTGCAGTTGAAGAGCGAGATGAAGATGTGATTAAAACTGATAGCGGGGACTCTTTCCACAACATTATGAAAGTGAAACTTAACAAATTGCATTTGTCATTTAAACCAAGAGGGAGTTAAAAAATGCATGAACTCTCCTGATTTGCTTAGGGAGAATTAGCCATCAGCAGTGTGGCTTCCGTGTCGGGCGAATTATGACAAAGTGTAGTGGATTTGAGTGTCTCACTGTCATTTAAGAACACGTCGCACGCTGAGAAATTAAATCCAGATGGGATGATGTTTAAATCTTAGCGATGCTGATGGAGGAAAACAAGACGGATGGAAAATGGGAGGAGAGGAGGAGTGGACACAGGGAGAGAGTGGGCAGAGATTTAGAGAGTGGGCCAGAGGGGGTGCTGAGGGGATTAGAGAAACGACAAAATGAGGAAAAGGGTGTGAGGGAGATGGAGAGAGAGAGGAAGATGGAAGAGAGGGTGGTGAAGAGCTTAAACAAACTGTCTGGAGAGTGAAAGAGAGGAATGGAACGATATAGAGACATTAAGAGAGTCTAGGAAGGATAAAAAGTGAATGAGATTGAAAAAGAGAGAGAGACAGATTATCAGAGGGTGGTAGGAAGAGAGTGATGAAGGGATTAAATAAAGTGTGTAGCATCCGCCCTGCTGTAATGTCCATGAGCAAGGCACTGAATCACTAGCTGCTCTTTTCAGGCATCAGGGATCACTGAAATCTCAACAAAAAGAAACAGAGAAGCAGTAACATAAACAGGAGTGACAAAACGAAATGGAAAAGAATAGAAAGAAAAAGAGAGTTGAGAGCAACGGGAGGATGCAGGGCAATGATGCAGGGATTAGCCCAAGTGAGGAATGAAACTGACGGACTAGTTATAAAAGAGTAAAAGAGACAAAGTTAGAGAGCAAGAGGAGGTGCCGGACAGATAAAAGGAGAGAGGGGAAGAGAGAGAGATAAAGAGACAGAGGGAGATAACCAAGAGAGAGAGGCAGTTAAGGGAAAGAGATCAAAGAAAAAAAGAAAAGAAAAACAGAATATGACACACGATTGCCGGAAGAGATGAACATGGAGATGGAGGAGAAAAGATGAGTAGAGGGGATTAAAGAAAGATGTATAATGAGAGAGATACAAATAAAGACAGAAAAAGATACTGGCATGGTGAGATAGAGAGAGAAAATGGAAAGGGAGAGAGGAAGATAGAGTGTAAAATTGACAGAGAAAAAGAAAACTGAAAGAACACAGAGTCATTTCCAACCCCGGCTGTGGGTATTCATTTTTCCACTGCAGCTGATTTTGAAATTCAGGAAAATACGGCTGGAAAGTAAGACTTTATTTATCCAAAGACACATACACACCGGGGACTTAAGCAGCCGGCAGTGTTCAAAATAAACCCTAAACCATCCTCCTCGCCAAAGCCCCACCATTGCTATATGCACACACACACACACACATGCACACACACACACACAAACTCCTCCATACTGCTCACTGCTCATCAGTGGCAGATACACAACTTCAGTTCTAGAGAAGAAGAACCTACATAAATATCATCTGCATCCCCCTCTGTCTAAATTTCTCAACTTTGCAGGGATCAAGAGAAACAGTGCTGCCTCCCCATCGACTGCAATGCAATTTTGTGATTTTTACAACATGTTTTTATTGGCTTAGCTTGGTCGTGAGACATCGTCTACGTGTGCGGGACAGTACGGGCTGTTGATTCGAGTGATAAAACCGGGCAAAAGCTTACATGTGAGGTTTCCGCATGACATGATGATATAAATAAATATGTGCCGGGCGCTCCTGCGGAGGAGGAGGCACATATTTCATTCGGATCACGTTCATCTGATGGGCAGCCCAGACAAGGCAACGCTGCTATTTACATTTCAAACGCAACGAGGCCCCCAGTCCGGCTCGGCCTAATTGATTGAACCGATCGTATTAGGGCCGGGTGATTTAGGCTGCTATTTATTACCTGGGTTAATTAAAGAGAGAGTCTCTTAGAGAATGACTGGAGTGGGGGTAAAAGAGAGAGGGGAGGTAAGCTGCCAAAGGGTGGAGGGACGGTATCTATGTGAAAAAGGAAAGATAAAGCAGAGAGAGTTGGAGAGAGGAAAGGGCTGCTGAAGGGGAAAGAAAGAACGTAATGAGAGAGAAAGTGGAGCTCTTTCCAACTAATGGACAATAAAGAACAGCAGCTTTAGGCAATGGCAGCAGGGACAAAAGGTGAGAGGAGGAGCGAGGTGAGGGAAGAGACAGAGTTAAGGGAGAGGTGAAGGCGGCGAGCTGTCGTGTGCTGCCTCAGACGAGACGGTGCGCTCCCTGAGCCGCAGGTGGGAGCGAGCAGGCTGTCCTGTTACAGAGGCAGGAGGAGAGATTAAAACCACTTCATACACCTTGTATTGACGGGCCTTCGATCCAGCATGGATCTTTGCAAGGCTGAAGACAGAAATCTCCATCAGATTGAAGCATTGTCAATTAAAGGTGTTTGGATTGAACTCCTAGTGTGTGGACTTTACTTTTTTCTGGTGTGAAATATTGAGCCCCACACCTCACCTTGACATGAGCTTAACTGTAAGTCACAGAGGCTGACGAGCAGTCAGAGGATCGCAGGTTTGATCCCTGATGTGGCCGATCTGCTGTAGCGCCCCTTAGCAAACTCACCAACATGTCTCAAACAGAGATATTGAAAAAACTGGCAAGTATTAAAGAACCATACCGGTGATTCTGAATGTTTCGGAACAGCTATAAAATATGTTTCTGCTACTCTTTTCCAAAAGCAAACATTAGTGTGTCAGGGGTCTGATATCATTTATACTACATTTTACCCAGACATTGGTCTCCATTCATTCTACTACTAAATGAAAATGAATTTCAGAGACTTGAAACTTTGTTCACACCAGTATTCCATCACCATAATGAAGTCGTCCACATTAGTTTTCCTAAAAGCAGCAGCACCGTTGTGTTTTGATGACTTGAAATTGGACAAAGTGAAACGCTCCCTCCACCAGGGAAAATAGTCTCCGGGAAACGTTTGCTTTCCACAGCCAGTTATCAGCTCTGTGGTTTATGAATGTCAATGACTTTGTCAGCCACAGAGGCAGAACATTATAAAAATGTTCTAAAAAAAAAATTCTAACTTGGCTATATGATGTGAAATCTTTAGTACCCCTGCATGATTTGCAAAACTATTTGTTGCAATGTAAAATTGGTGGTTAAATTGTTGTAAAGGTTAAATGTGTAGTTTTAAAAAAATAAACCTCAAAATTGTGGGAATAGTGACTACACACTCTCGACAAATATGAGGATCTTTAATCTCTTCCACTCTGCTGCACCCACGGGTTCATCACTGCTGACCGACCAAGCTTTTCCCCTTACACTTTATTCAGACCTACAGAACTTTATTTTAAATTCTAGTGGAGATCCTGGGGTTTCCACAGAAACTAAATATGTCCTGCTGAATTACAGGGAAATGTGTAAAAAACGATGCACCAGACATGTAGATATTTTCTGTCTGATGTAATGCTGCAGCCATAAAACTGTGGCCTCTCGGCTTTGAATATTTCACTCAGTGTAAGAATCATGTAGCTTCAGTGTCGCACTGAAACCAGCAGCTAATTCAATGGAACTTTAAGGGAAAATCAGAGTTTCGTGACTTATTTTTATTATTTATGTGGTATGTGTAATTTTAATAAATATTAAAATCCTTGTCAAATGAAGTGTCTTACTTTGGTATAATTACCATAAACAAAAGGTGGAGCTGGTTGTTAGCCTCATGCCAGTGGTATTGTTTGTGCTAGCATTTCTCAAAATCAAGACTACATTTCCCATAAACCTCTTTGCTTCCTTCCTTACAAAGAAGGTGTTTCAAGTCATTCCCCTTCCTCTGCCTGGGATAACAAGATTATTGTTTGTTTAGAGCAAGAAGAAGAAAAAGAAGAGGCATTACCTGGTCAATTTTTCCACTGGCCTTGTTTTGTGCCACAAAGCATTCTCCGTTTGTGCTGTAAAGCAGAGCAGCAACATAATGTAAAAGGCAGAATTGAAGCCATTTGAAGCTGCCACTCCTCTTACAGGTGGTCTTGTTAATTTATGGTAGTTATACCTAAGTGTCACAAGTAATGTAGGAATAATTTATTGGAAAAAGATCTTTAGCATAAAGCACATTTGACTTACAATTCTACAACACAATCATGGACTGCTCTCAACATTTCAAAGTGTCCAATACGACAGTACACACTCGGTTGCAGGGTTTCACAGTTCTGTGGTCGGGGCAGTTTTCTTTGTGTCAGTTTTCTTTTGTGGAATGCAGGAATTTCATAATCTCGACAAGAAGTGAAATCACACCGAAATGTCAAGCTGTTTGTTATGTGAACCAAGACAGGATATATTTTGTGATTATCCTTGCATGGAGAACTCCTATTCATCACATTGCATAAGCCAGAGGCATCCTGTAAACGAGAGAGGGAGAGAGGCAGAGAAAGACAAACGTAGACACAGAGAGAAAGCCAAGGTCAGAGAGGGAGACGGTGACAGAGACAGGGGGACAGAGACATTTGACCAGGGCAAATATAGTCTGTGATCTGCATTGGAATTAAAAGAATGACAGACAAGTTTGGAAGTTGTCTGTTCAATCAACACTAACCTTTCACTGACTGGAGCACTGACCTTAGAGAGAGGGGAGGAGGAAGAGGAGGAGTGAGACAGACACGGGAAGAGGAAGGATTTTGTTTTCTATATCATGTTTTTGTTCTCTTTTTCCTACTTAGATGAAAAGGATGTGTTATCACCTGTATTTTTTCTTTTTTGATCACTTTCATATGTAAACAGCTTCACTAACTCCTGAGAGAGAGGGAGATTTAGAAAGAGGGAGCACAGGAAAGACATTTTGTCAAAAGCTATTGCATAAATAGCTTTCATTGCTGCTATTTTCGTCCTGCACTTTGCCCCTTTGTTTTACCATGCATTCATAATCTCTGTGTCTATAAATGGTAAAAGCCTACATGACGCTGAACTAGTTTTTTGCCAGCTATGGCTTTTTTGAAATGAGAACTTTGTCCAATCTGAAGTGTAGTTTATAATACGGTCCATGTACAAACCCTGTGGAGCTTGCCTGAGGCGTATGCCAAATTTGCAAAAACATGGATTTTCTAGTCTTATTTTTTTGTATTTCTAACCAGTGGATCCACTTTAATTAATGTCACACCTTGGTCAGAGAGTGCTGAGAAAGATATTGTTCTCTGCATCAGAACAACTGAGATCTTCACAGCAATGTTGTTATTAAACACCAAAAAGAAAACTAAACCAATTCTTCTCCTATTCTCCGTTTGCCGCTCATGATGTTGTCCTATGTGCCAATCCGATTTTCACACTTAAGTAGGCTTGAAACAAACCGCATTTGACCCTCCTCTGTTTGATATGAAATGTGACTTGATTTTAGATGCACCTGCAGCGAGGATTTTAATGGGCTAATCCCTCTACTTACACACCGGCAGATGCTACCAATTAAAATAAAAAACACATTGGGGTAGAATGCGGCACAGATCAGCATGCTGCACCAGTCTGTGGTATTTCTTGAGGCAGACTGAGGGATGATGCAGCACAAAAGGAAAATACTTTAAGCACTTTAAAACCTTAGAAATGTAAATAAAGCCCATCATCATCATCTCTCTCTCTCTCTCACTCTCTCTCTCTCTCTCTCTCTCTCTGTTCCTCAGGATTTGACTGCACTGGTAGCCAATGGCACGGTGACCAGCAAGCCTCCTGTCACCCTGCGATTGGTCATCCCCGCCAGCCAGTGCGGCTCCCTCATCGGCAAGGGTGGGTCAAAGATCAAGGAAATTAGAGAGGTGAGTTTTCACTGAGGTGGCGAGGCGCAAAATTTCCCACTGCAAGACACGAGGTCAGGTGGGCAGCATAAACTACATCACTAAATCTGAGCTATGTTATAGTCTGCTGTAAATCTTCATGTCAGGGCCGGACCTACAGATCGACACTGCCATTAGTCATGGGACCAAAACATACTTATAAATGCATAGAGCGGATGGGGCAAATCGTAAACAATTATTGATGAGTTTTCATACTTAGCCACTTCAGGACAAATAAATACCATTGCTGGTCTTTCATCAAACTGAAATATTGTGGAATAAATCAAAAGTGGTCCTAGACATATGCAGTGCTGGAGTTACCTATTTCCCATCAGTGTATGCTGTGTTAACACGGGATCTGACACATGACCTTCTGAACTATAAACAGAGCTTCAGACATTGCCTCGGCCTGCAGCTCCTGTCAAATCTCCTCCTTATATAACCTTTTTGTTTGTTCTCTTGCTGCCTTTAGCATCTGACATAACTGACATGTTTTTCACCCAAGCTGACAGAGGTTTGGATTCACTCCACAGGTAGATACAGAAGCTTCACTCTTCTTGTGTGTGTGTGTGTGTGTGCGTGCGTGTGTGTGTGGTGTGTGTGTGTGTGTGCAGACGACAGGTGCCCAGGTGCAGGTGGCAGGCGACCTCCTCCCGAACTCCACAGAGAGAGGGGTGACGATATCAGGGAGCCAGGACGCCATCATCCAGTGCGTTAAACTCATCTGCACTGTAATCCTCGAGGTACGTGCCCAGGAGGCCGGCAGGCTGGCATGTTGTGACAGTGCTTATGTGGATGTTTCTGCGTGTGAAGTGGTTTGTGTGTATTTTCTAGCCCACGGACTCGTTGATATCCTAAACACTGAAATGTCATTTTGTCAAATCACCCAGATGTACCGACAGAAAACCATGATGCAGGCAGTATTATTCTCAGTGTTAGCTGATAACAGAAGGCACCGGATGTCCTCATGCATCATGTGACGTGATGAAACAGTGTCACCATGTTGTCATGCAAGGAAGCACACACATGGCCACCTCATCTGGGCGTCTTCACTGTGACCTTTTGGACACATTAGAGACTGGTTAAGAGGTTTACATGACAAAATCGTTTTTAACCCCTGAATATGCTGATGTTGTGACGGCCTGGCGGCAGAACTGACCGACTTACTGTCTTTCAGAGGCTGTGGACGGCTCAGTTTTAGAACTACAGCTAGAGTGAAAATAGGCTACTGGTATCATTTGAAACTAGACAACCAAAGGAAACAATTGATTCATTAGGACTGATGTCATGTTAGGTTGTCGGCAGCCGGGCTAAATACTACTGTAAAGTTAGGTGAAATTTTGACTATTTGCAGTGAGGTCTATTGACCTCTGACCAAGATATCTGAATGAAACTGGGTTCTATTGACAGCCACAGGTCTCCTCTTTGCAGACATGCCCATATTATACTAATCCCATGCAGTTTGGGCCACAAACCATGCAGTTTTTTTGCTGCAGTGCAAATGTGTTCTTTTGGCCTGTTGTAAAATGGTGTATTTGTGCAGACTGGGGCCTTGGAGTTGCATAAATTGGTTATGACTCAAAAGCTGAGACTCTTGGGGATTCAGTGAGTCCAGTGTTATTCATGTGTAATGAAGCCCCCCTAGTAGTCATTTCATTGTAGCGAGTCCTAACGCCCTAAATTAAGCCCACATAGATTATGACATTAAGACAGTCAGCCTGAAGCTGTGATTAGATAAGAGACTCTTTTCTCCTGCTTGGCTAGCAACCCAGAGAGTGAGAACAGCGTTTCATCACTCTCACTGTCATGTAACACCAAGTTTGACAACAACTTGTAAGCTATCTAATTAGTGCGAGACAGCTTACCTGAAAATGATAATGTGCAAGGGAAAGTTAGCAATGGCTCTGCTTGCTCTTGAGGAGGAAAGTGAGAAGCCTCCTCTGACATGGAGGATGTTGGTACATGAGACGTTTTAGCGTCTCGTCAGCCTGAGACGTGTTCAACCTGAGGGAACAAGTTGCTAGTGCCAGAACACCTGGTGCATAATTTGGAGAAGGTACGCCTGCTGCCACCAAACCAGTGAAAAGAACAGAAAAACACACATGATCAAGGTCTAAAGTGCTCGCACGACATTTGCTATAGTCTTAGTACGGCCTTAATCGGTTTACTAGTGTGTTTGCAACTTACACACTGTGAGAATATTTTCAATTTGAAATGGATCCTCTCACAAATCTTATCTGGTAAAACAGATTCAGTCAGATTCTCTCAAATGATAAAATCAGTTTCCCACACTGATCTTGGCAGATTTCTTACAGTCAGGCAGCCAAATGCTCAAAGTATTTCAAATGAATCAGCTCAGACGCTAAGCGTAAATCCCGCTACAGAAGATTCAATTTCCACCGCAAAAGCAAATAAACACAAAGATATTGCTTCTCTCTGTACGTCAAAGAAATGTGCGTTAGCATGGGTGTTGGTAGTGGGATTCTTCCCATTTGGTGTGATTTGCTCAGAAATCTAATGTGAAAATTTACAAGGCTCATTACTGTGAAAGACAGCCATGCAAGAATCAAGGAGACAAATATGAACTAAAATCAGTTTTTATTCAAAACAAATTGTTACAATCAAGAAAGAAAGAACAATTCAACTGCCATTCTCTCTGATACTAATTGGCATAATAATAATAATAAGCATGATGATGATGATAATAATAATAATAATAATAATAACTCTTCACAGTATTCAAAGCTGTAGGGGTGAGTCTGTAAAATTAATGATTTGAAAAGAACACAAAACACTCATCCTTGAGCTTTGCATAGCCATCCACCTGTCTGCTCTCCATTAAGATAAAAATGAAAGGGTTTTTATGAGACACAGTCAACCTTTCCAATAATCTTCAAAATGGAAACACCAAAATCTATAATTCATGATCGTATTCTAATTAATCAGAGGAAGTGGTCGTTATGATGAGCTACGTCCTCGAGATTAAAAGCAGAAACAGTAAAATCAAAGGCTCGGGGGGCTCATTGGTATTCGGAGCACCTTAATCTGGGATGAGAAGAAACAGAGTGAAAGAAAGAAAAGAAATAAAAATGCTGACCTTAGCTCAAACTCATTCACTTTCAAGTGCTGGTGCAATCAAAGAGTTTACCCTGTCAGAGTTCCATCCCTCCATTCCCGCTGTCTTTTTATCTTTAAAAATTTCTTTTGATCTACTGTTGGCCTGTGATGGACTGGCGACCTAGCCAGGATTTGGTCATGCCTTACACCTAGTGCATGCTGGGATAGGATCCTCCATGACCCTAGCAGGGATTAAATGGGTAGAGAAAATGAATGCATGATTGTTCTGTTCTTGGAGAGTCCTAGTATGAGTATTAGGGTTTGACCAGCATGAGGTTTATTAAGGATGATTGAAACCCACTAAAAACAAGTCACAATAAATATACTACAAGCTCACATTGTTGAGGTAACATGTCACTTTGTTTATTTTGGAACATATTTGGGCAAATGTTTTCATGCTCAAGACCTCCAAGTGGACTTCCATGAAGGTAGAGATCCCTGTTCTCAAGTTTGCCCCGGGGACCTTGATATGAAAAGATCCCTTGGTTTTTGATAAGTTACCACAAACCAAAATAACTTTGCATGTCAGGGTGATGAGTGTGACTTGGGGGGTCACCAAACTCCACTTTGAAAACCAGTGAATTACACTACTCATTTTGACAGAATGAAAATTCCATGTAGATAACACGCTGCTGATCCAAAAATTCAATTTAAGCAAGCTTGATATGATTATAACAACACAAGCCACATGTTTTTGAAGTGGGAAATGAAAAACCTTTTACCTTTTTTAATAAAGTAACTTTGCAGCATAATAGCCCTTTTTCTCAGCAGCCATTTGGACATGAGTAGCAGGTAGACCCGGGTGTTACTAATGACATTAATGAAGCTTCTGCTCCATTCAGCTCTAACAGAGCCAGGTTCCTGCTGTTCTTCATGCTGGTTCACTGGAACTGCTCTGCTACCCTCACATGCAACAGAGCCCTAATGTCATTTGTACCACCTGTATTTACCTGCTGTTTTAAACTTCAAAATGGCTTCTGTGAAAAAGGCCTATTAGGTTCTTTTGAAGGTAAAGTATCTAATTACTAAAAGTAGATATAAAAGTAGTCCTTACCTGCTGCGCCTACTACTAATAATAATACTGATAATGATAACCTTAAAGTACATTCATGCATCGTTATCTCACATCTGATCAAATAGTCTCCAGTGGACAAGCTGATGAATGCTGCAACCCACACGTCAGTCTAACCCTAGTCAAGATATCTCTGCTCTCTCTGCTATCTCACTGGAACGAATTCCTGTGCGTTTATTGGACATGACACTGAAAAGAGTTTCTGATTCTCATACTGTCTCTCTGTTTCTTCTCTCACTCTACAGTCTCCTCCGAAAGGAGCTACTATTCCATACCGACCCAGCCCCACCCCTGGAACTGTGCTGCTGTCAGGAAACCAGGTACACTGACACATGGATTATTATTATGGTGGTGATGATGATGATGATGATGATGATGATGATGATGATGATGATGAACTCATGAATTCACCAGCAAACTGGGCATGGGGTGGCGGATTCCACCCTTAAGAATAAATTAATTAATTAATTAATTAATTAATAAAAATCTCGTTGCTGATGTGAAATTCACAACACCATAACGCTGATGTCCGATGTCCCAGTGAATGCAGCCTGGTTTGTGCAAACCTGTGGACAATCTGAAGAGGAATGAAAGTATGTGGTACTGCACTTGTTCTCTGTCTCGCAGCAGTCACTGGCCTTGGTTGGGCTTTCTCTGTAAATAAGCCTTGTTTGAATGGATACATTGGACATGGAAAACACTGCTACATGATACATGATACTGATGCATCGTATTAAACAATGTTTCAGTTAATGCAAAGCCTGCAGAGGGAGAGAGCCCAGCCAAAGCCAGTGACTGTTGTGAGATGGGAAAAGAAGAGTGCAGTCAACAGGGTTAAAATCTATGATCACTACCTTTGAGTCCTAATATTTACCTGCAACTGAAATATTACTGCCATTGTTACATTTATAATGAGGACATAATCATAAGCTGAGGTGAATAGATGGTTGTAAAATGATGGCAATTTCAGAAGATTTTCACTAGAATTGAAGAAATGTCCTACTGAGTGGTTGCATAATGGTTCCAGATTTGATTCACATAAGCTTTTGTGTGTGTGTGTGTGTGTGTGTGTGTGTGTGTGTGTGTGTGTGTGTGTGTGTGTGTGTGTGTGTGTGTGTGTGTGTGTATAC
>OMLB01015479.1:5501-33093 GCA_900302555.1 Myripristis jacobus
GGCTGTGATAGAGGAGAGAACAAAACTGCATTTGCTTTAGCCCCATGCTATAAGGCTTTTTCTGTGTCTGGCTGCAGAACCATTACTGACGGACAGCCTCAGCTGCACTCAGCTGCCTAATCCTCAGCCAGAGGTAGTGAAAGGTGATCAAACATCTCCTTCAGCCCCTGCACCGTATCACTGTTTAAAGGTTACTGCGCAGCTCTCAGTGCAGGGGCATGAGAGATCACCCAGCCCCTGCACACAACCACACCGACTCACGCAGGCATGCACGTACAGACAAACTAAGCCTATTTACCTCCACACCCTCGGTTATAGGAAACATCAAACTTTCATCTAATGTCAGATAAATTAAATAAAACAGGAGAATCAAAACCAGAGGCAGCAACAAAGCCCAAAGGCCTCCGGTGCACAGTCGTGTCATTAAAGTTTAACTAAGACCAGGCGCGGGATAGTCCTGACAAGCACCACCACCACCACCGCTGACACAGAGCAGCAACAATGGAAGGACAAGGATCGCCCTGTCACCGAGCTCTCATGCAGGACCCAGGACTGTAAGAGAGCAGCTGTGGATTTGTGTGTGTGTGTGTGTGCGTGTGTGTGTCTGATCAGTTGCCTGGAAACTTTTCAAACAGTCTAATGTGAACAAGACCGCACAGCCACACAAGATTGGCCAAGTACGGTAAGCTTTATTTTACTCCATAATGATATTCACAGAGTAGCCCCCGGCATCCCTTTATTATCAGCCGTTTGCTCAGTATTAAGGCACTAAACAAATGGCAGCGGTGATGCCAGCTGCACGGAAACACAAGACTCAAACGAGACCAGTTGCACGATACATTACATCAGTTTGGGAGTGAATGTGTGTGTTTTGAATTGTCGGAGGGGTTTTCTTGTTTACCTTCGAAAGGCAGGAAGACTCTTGGAAGGGGCTGAGGAAGGCTGAAGGCCCCGGTGAAGAGGCAACAGAGAGCCAGGAGGGACAGCGCCACAGCTGACACCAGAGGCGGCCTGGCCAACCCCTCCGGCCTGCCCATGACCGCGCCGGACAGGAACCACGCTCACGGCCTGCAGGGGGGAGTTAGAGACACATGATGTTGTTCAGAGACTAACAGCATTACAGCACCAAGGAAGTTAAGAGAATAAGGAAAGAAGCAAACCAAAAACAGGAAAATCTGAAAGTTCCCCCATGGCTGTGGTAATCCTAGAAATCCCTGTGTTTTTTTTTTTCCTATTTTGTCTCCATTTTAGTGCTACTACGTGGTTATTATCATGATGTTTGAGTGTGACACTTTTAGAGATCAGTACTGTGATGTCTTGTCATTAGATTTCCTGTTTAAGTTTGACTTTCTGTAGGTGGCGCTCTATTCTTTGTTCAGTTGTTGCTGCTTATGTCAGCTGCACATGTTGGTTTTTTTTCACTGATTCCAACAAATTGCTGTTGCTACAGCTGGAAGAGTCGGTGTGCCAGAGGCCTTTTCCCAAGAAAGACACCAAATGTAAAAGCATTCATGAATGAGCTATAGGCTGGATCACTGTGATCTCTGATGTGAAATCGATCAGTGATAGATATTCGGAAAATGGACATTTGCTGGTTGCATTTGTTTCAGGAAGAATACATCTCAACTCATTGTGCTGAAGCTAAGAGAGAAAAAAAATATGGACAAACTATTCTTTTTCTAAACTCTTTCATCAGTCCACCAACGTTTCCAGTTAAACCATCAGTCTGATAAGAGCGGCTATGTCCACGCAGGAGATGAAACGCACCGCACGCCGAAGCAGTGCGGAGACACAGATCGGAGGCATGACATGGCCGATAAATTCCATAACTTACTTCATCCTCGCAGATGTATCTGTCTTAAATATGGATGAGATAAATCTGCACAAAAGAGCTACCACAGAAACACTCTCCTCAGCCTCTTGCTCTCGTTCCATTACAGAACAAGAGCGGCTCAATTATTGATAAGGACAGGTACCGCCCGGGGGTGCTACCTCCTGCATTGCGAACCTCTGCTGTTAGAGGAAGGCTTTTGCTGTCTTAACCACCCAAACTGGCGGCTGTTCCACCTTTGTGGTAGAAAAAAACTACACGGCTCTGGATGTAAAAGTGATCCTTTTCTTGCAACGACAGAACGGGGAAATTAATGTCCATGCAAGATGATGGATGTCTGAGGAAATAGAGAGAAAATAATGTCTATACACAAGGATGGATCTCCGTCCTCATGGCTTATAGATGAGCAATGAAAGATTGATGGCCACAAGAAAAAAAAAGCCACTATGAAACTTTCAATTTGATATGTGGGGTACAAAGAGGGTGGGTTTTGGGTGTGTGGAGTGGACCGAGGCATGAGTGATATATTACCGAGCTGAAATCCTACCATTCAGATCATGCGGTGGCCAAAGTTCATGTGTGTGTGTGTGAATGTGCAGGGAGATAGCATATGGAAAACTGCCGCAGAGTGAGACGGCTTTGGCTGCACTTGAGAGAAATAAAACAGCATGGTTGCTTATCCAGACGGTCCCCACTGCTTCTCCCGCTGCATCATCACACACACACACCCTCCCCGAGTCCCTCCTTCAGCCTGATGGTTACCCACAGCTTCAACCTCCGAGCTTCTAAACTCTGACCCTCACCCAGGGGCCATCCCTCATTCCCCTCTCGCTTCACACTGCACTGCTCTTGCTCCTCCGTGGTCAGGCAGATCTTGGGTGATCTCCCAGGGAGAGGCCCTTTGGAAATATCCACCTCGCAGCTGCTAAAGCGATTGTTAAGGGAGTGAGAGGCTCCTGGCTGCTTGTGAGTGTCAGGAGTTTGTCTGCTGAGATCGCACACAGGCCCTCCCCATGACACCCCATCAGGCCGGGACCGCCTCAGAAACACCGCTGTCATGCAACGCCGCCCTACATCACTCCACCAAACATACGGGGCAACATAAACATGCTGTCCCCCTTTTTTTTTAGTTCAGTCGGGAACAAATATGTCACCTCGCTTTGAGCTGCAGCTGCTGTTTCACCGTGGACCAGTCGGTGTGACTTTAAACGCTGGAATGCAGTGAGAAGTTTGATCAAAATCAGATCAGTGGTGTCTGAGATCAAGCAAACAAGTGATTAACTGGGCCCTCTTGGGATGATGAGCGTCATTTTGAGAGCTTGTGCACACAGAGGTAAGATGCATTTGTCCTCCAAGCTTCAGAAAAATCCAACAAATGAACAAATGGTGCAGCCCCTCTCCGCTGAGTCCAATTTCAAAACACCAGAATGGAGGAATGAGACGCATCATTCCCCAAAGTTTGTGTCCGAGGTATTGAGTTTGATGGACGGATGAACGGGAACCAATCCACCCTCCCTCCTTTGATATCACGTGAGAGGGCGCACAATGAATGACCTGATCGGAAAAAAAAAGAAAGGGCTAAACTTCCTCGCTTTAGCATGCCACTTGCAGAGGACCATAAAGCTCGCCTGAATTCATGGGTCTCCCAATAAGCGATGCATTCTGCTTTTTAAGTGCCATGAACAAAAATAATAAATGCTCCAATTAATTTGTCCTGGTGAGCGCCGCGCAAGCCAGAAATACCAGGAGAGCGGACGCTGCCAGGAATCTCTGCGATGACAATTAAGTGCCTCCACAAAGGAGGTCAGCCTGAGTGAGTGGAGGGATGTATTTTCAGAGTGGTACGATGATAATTGTGTTTATTGTGTGTTTTCCTGGCTGACGGCCTAATGAATTTTCCATGTTGCCATTTCAGAAGCTCAAAAACTAATATTGATGAAAGTATGAAATTTAATGGCTGCATCGCCTGATTGTTTTGTTTTTTTTCCCCCCAAAAAATATTTATTAATTTATTTCAAATTTCAAAAGGACTTTGTGATTATTTTGTTCCCATCTGTCGCTGTTTTAGTACAATTACACTTGAGAAATTGAGGGAGAAAAATCCTCCCAAGTGAATTATGGCTTCATAGCTTTGTTCTTTCATCTTTTTGAATCCCTGTATAAAATATATTTGACTGGAGATTTTCTTTCTAGTATAACACCATATTCTAAATTAATAAGATAATAAGAATTTTACCACTTAGTTACTGTGGAGATGCTACTTCGGCAACACGAATAAAAACTTATGTTAAGGCAGATAATCCCAGCCAGAGACAGGAACTGCTGTGTCTCTGTGCTGTCCTGTGGCTGTAACGGGACGCAGCGTGTTCACACCACACCCTGTCACTCAGCGGTCAACAGCTCTGTTACAGCCACACGTCCTCTAACACACATATGACTAACAGGCACAGCTAAGAAAAGCTGGATGAAGACACTTCTCTGTGTACATTTTCCACGTTAGTGTTTATTTATAAAGGAAGATGTGATCCGGCATTCAGACTTTAGCATTCTTTCAGAGACGACCCTGTTTAGACTTTCAAGAAAGGGGTTGCAGATAGTACCAGACAAAAAGTTTCACCAGGCTTTGAACTTAGCTGAACCCTTTTTGGTGCATTAACAAACCTTGTGGAAAGTCTCCGTTGCACTGCTCTAATCATGTGAAATTTCCAAATCAGGAGTAGTAAAGAAACTTTTTTAGCAACAACACTGAGTCCTTTATTCTGATTTACCGGTTTTTAATTATAAAAAATAAAGGAATCATGTGATTCAGTGATTCCAGTTATATAAAGAGCCACTACCCTAAGCCAGTAACTCTTAAAGAGCCCACCTGGTTCAGAGTCTTTTATTTGGCTTTGGCTGTAGGAAAGAACAACAACTCCAACAAACCTCAGACTTTGGTCATTCTCAAAGAAACTGCTGCGACATCAGTGGCAGACGTTCATAGAAAACAGATGCTGGCGTTCATATTTAAAAACAGATCACACCCTGCCACTGCTCAAGACAAATAAAGCACCAAAAAGTAGATATGACATGAACCACACTGGATTTAGCGGAAGTAGCAGTGAGGGATTGAAGTCTTTTGGCCGACTCTGAACCGGTCCCAGTGTGTTTGCTCCAATCTCACTAATTCTCACCCTGCACCTGTCAGCCTCCTGCCCACCACCTCCTCTGTCTCCATCCACCGCATGGCTCCCCAGACTCGCTGCTTCTACAGACGGGGTCCTTACAGTGTCCAGGACTCACCTTATGGGGGATTCCCTTGAAGCTGGTCCCGGTCCAACAACCCAGTTCCTAAACCAGCTCTTATTTGTCCCCTTTCCAAGCACTTTGGTTCCAGTCTCAGGCAGGTCCTCCAGTGACTCTCCCACACAAGAAAAATGCTGCTATTCCATGTAACTGCCCACAGGACAGGCTAGACTGAGAGAGCAAAGGAGAGAGAGGAGAGAGAGGAGAGAGGGAGGAGAGCGAAAAGAGAGAGGGCTGGTGTCCTATTACACACTCCCTACCGAAGTCCCCCTCCTCCTCCTCCTCCTCCTCCTCTACAACCCCTCCCTTCCATGATCTCCCCCCCTCACCTCCCTCCCTCCCTGCACTAACTAGACAGCGGACAGATCACTTTAACATGTACAGCTTCACCATCAGTGAGGCGCTGGACTAATAGCTCACACAGGCACACAGAAACAAGAGAGTGAGAGTGTTGTCGGTAAGGTGAGACACCTTCAGAGTCGACACTGTTTATCTGCGGACAGAGAAATGCCCGATTCAGGCATATCTCGTTTCCCATCAGTGACATGAATTAAATCAAACAGACATTTCGCTGTCATTGCTATTTTCGCCCACATATTAAATATTATTGCCATTACTTTCACAACGGCATATCCGATTGCAAACATGCGCTGGAGCCAGACAACATATTTCGAACAGCGCCAAGAAATTACGACTCAGTAATGGAGTTTAATACTGAAACTTAGTGGAGTTATTCATTTTTCCTTTGCAGATGCATTCTTTCCTGAACTGCTCATGCATCCCAGTTTCCTCTTTTGAATAATCATGACTAGCCTTGCCTCAGATGTTATGGGTTTTGTCATTAGTTCCTAAAACAACAAGCAATCATAACGTCGGACAGGCTTCATGCAGTGTGGTCAGCCTTAAATGAGAAGTTTATGTCCTTTCGGGCGGAGAGGTAAGCTCCATTTCTAGCCAGAATCACGCAAACCCCCCCCATAGAGGGCATATCATGTTCAGATCTTTAAAAAAAAAAAAAAAAAACTTGCTTAAATGCACTGCCTCTGTAAATGGGGTCAGTGGGAAGCGCTTCCACAACGTGGGAGGTTAAAAATGCCATGTAGAGGGCCTAATCAATGCCAAACATGGACATGAAAGTGCATCTTTTCCATTCGACCTAAAGATGGGTTGTGCGCTATGCCATCACCTCTTTTTTTACATCAACAATTGAACTCGCGGTGCCAAATCCAAACCAGAGCGGTCAGGGGTCTTCAGAAGCCGGGCTAGATCTCCTCCCTCTTCGGTGAATGAAAATATGTGCTACTACATCTTATCCACGAGCCACACGCTATTTCCATATTCAGCTCCAGAGAGGTTTTTGCATTTCCATGAATGGGCGCATTTGTATGACCGTCTTGAGCTCATGTCACTTTTCGGTAAGTAGGAAACAGGATGTGAAGGATATTACGTTTTAGCACTTGGGCTAGACGATGAAATGAGAGCCCGTTAATAAAGTCGCAAGTCGAGACCGGGTCTTGCGATGCACGTGTCCGATAGGGAAAGAGTGAGAAAGTGTCTAAATGTGGGAGGAAAGCGGGGATTGCTGGTAGCTGAGACAGAGGGAAATAATTATCCCTCTCCTTGACACGCGGGGTTGATTTACGCCTCTCCAATTAAACTGTCAGGATGGCTGGTCGAGCGGGGCAGGCTTTTCATTGGGCTGTAAAGCCTCCTCGCTGGTGGAGAGCAGGGAGAAAGGTGGCTGAGAGAGCAGGAGAGATGAGGGCTGTCCTTTGCGATCCCCATGATAGAGTTTCCACAGTAAATTAACTTAATGAGTGTGATGAGCCAGGGAGCGCGTCTTGGGGTGACAAATTCGGGACAAGTGTAATATCCGACATGAGACATGATTATAGGGGACACGGGAAGGGATTGCCCTCAATTATGTGAAACAAAATCCATAGATCATGCAGCTACGACTACATTGGCGTAAGAAATCTTGAAGTGATGCATTCCAAAAATGACGGTCGGTGCTCTTTCTCACATGCCCCCACATATAGACACCTTTGAACAACCTGTCTGTTGTCAGCACGGCAGATGTTATGCATTTGTCACAGATGTTAAATGCTCAGGGGAAGGGCCAAGGTCAGGGGTGGGTCCCCTGTGATTCTCATCATATAACAATAAACTCTTGATGTGATACGATCAGTTCACAGAGGCATACAGACGTACAACAAAACCGCCAACTGCCTCGACGTTTTGTCTCAATGCACACTTTCCATTTGTCCTTTGTTTTTCCTCTGCTGGTTTGCGCGTTTGGACTGTGAGCGATGCAATCCATAAGTGCACTGGAAGCCCACTCATTTCCTATGGAGCTGAGCGACAGGCGAGTCTCAGCCAACGTGCGGACAGTCCAACAAGCTTGTTGGCCAAAAGTAGCTGGCCACAGCTGAAGTTTTGGCGGTCCTCAGCTGTCAACAGCCGATCTGATTTGCATGCTTCCTTGTTTCCCCGCTGATGGGATTTCTTTCTATGACCAATCGTTCCATCTGCCAAGTGCAAAATGGGTGAGAAGTTGATTACAAGCTTTCAAAGCCCATTTCTTCATAACAACTGTTTGAAAGACTTAAGGAATAAATTACGCTTGAAGAGTGGCTGCATCAATCAATCCCAGTTGTGGATGCAAACATCACTGGGATTGATGGTATGCTTGAATATAATTTTATTTTGATTTTTTTTTTTCCTGATTTGATTAACGCTACCTGTTTGGCATCTAGCTATGTTAACTCAATATAAAGATGTAATTTTATGACAAGCAGTATCAGAAAATGATCTGTGGGTTCGCACCATACTTTGTGAAATGTGCATGTTTGTAGCAGATAGCACAACATAGGGAAATATTTAATTTAAAACCAAAAATCATGCACGGAGAGCAGTGGGTTGGTGAGTCATCTGATGAAAGCAATAGAACAAAATATCCAAATTAACTTGAAAATTCGTCATTGAAATACCACGGGAACCATGACATGACATTTTCCACCCTGATTTGTGACTGAGCCATCCATTGATTGTGTGTTGCATGTGTTACTAGGAATAAAACCATATCATTTTCCATCAGGGCAGCCGCTGTAATTTTGCAAATGTTCATTCCATCTGCAAGTCCAGTGCATACTTGTGGCCAACACTTATACAAACCTATGAAAGTGAGGAAAAACAAAAGGCAGACGTGTGAATAATGAGATGGCTAATAAGCTGCCAGGCACCAAAGGGTGGATCTGACAAATGCTAAACCGCATAGGCGTCCTCCTTCACTTTCAACAGCTCACTCCAAAAGATTAATCGAGAGGTTTAGCCACCCCTGCAAAGAGAGGTGAGGAATTCTGCCAGAGTCACGCTCCATGTCAAAACAGCTTGAGAGAAATCTCTCCGAGACTTTTTCCCAGTCCGTGAAACCGTCGGCTGGAATCCATACATTACTGTACAGCTTGTGCAGCGTTGTGCACTGCTGGAGTCGGCCCTAGTGAGGCTGTCTTTCCACTGTAATGTACAGTGACTTGGCATTGAAGGGGGAGACGGAGTGTGACTTTCTCTGCAAGAGGGCCATTTCCATAACAGAAGGGCATCAGCGGTGCATGATCTCATGTTGCGGATGAAACAGCAAGTCCAGAAATAACAACTGCTGCGCAGTGTGGCACAGAGTAGAGGGGATAGGGAAGGGTAAAGGAGGAGAGGGTTGACAGGCGGAGGACAAGACATGCGTGTCATGAAGTGGGGAGGAGGAAATGAGACAATCAGGCAGTCTCTGTGAACTCAGTAAAGCGACTTGTTCGCTGTTCACAAATATGTGCTTCAGCTGATCTTTTGTCCTCTGTGTTTAAAGTTCCAGTATGCAATTTTTCGCCTTGAGGTGGTGAAATGTTGGTACTTCAGCCCCTCAGTTGGGCAATTTAACACCCAAACACGTGTCACTCAAACTGATGAGATGGCATTTAGCCTGAGGCTGAGGTGGCCAGCATCTGTGAAGTTGCAACAGGCATTAAAAAGCAGACAGCAAACACAGGTAAAACTGTGTGTGTTCCCTGTGTTTTTGAATGGATTCCCTTGCTGCACCCTTACCAGTGTTGTTCTTTCATTTCTTACTTTCTATCTTCTCTCCACTCTTGTTGTTTGATTGCACTGTGGCCTCTAGCCTCAGCTTAATAGCTACAACCAGCTCCCTGCTGGCCATGCCAACAGATCCTGTCCACAGATAATGGCTTACACTACACAATATTCTGGACATCACTGAAAACCTAATTTACAGCAAATGGGGGTTTCAGGCATGAACACACAGGGTCACAGACTGACACGGATTGGTAATGATATTGTGATTATTTTGCAGCTGTAACATTATCAGTGGTAGCATACTTTTTATGAAATGTCTTGTACCTGTCAGATGTCTCTAAATGTTAAGGTTGTAAGATCAGTGCTTATTAATGTTTATAATGGTGTACTGCGCTTTTTTTTTTTTTTTTTTGAGTTACATAAGGGGTCAGGTAACAGGATCTACCTCAGCTTTGACAGATATCGACAGGACTCAAAACCTCCAAACCAGAAGAAAAACCTGCTTGTTATCTACAGCAAACATCTGTGTCCCTCCTTCTCAAATGGCCTCCCAACACTTTTTTCTTTACTAAGCCGCCTCCTAAAGCCTCATCATCCAACCATAAAAAAACATTACTCTCAGACATGGTGAAACTATGACATAATAAAGTGTAAGTCAACCATAATCCTCGTCAAAGTGAGTAACTCAGTCAAATCAGGCTCCTGCAAAGCCAACATACACTAATCCATCAAGTGAACCAGTCAAGGATTTCCTGATGTACCTGATTTGAACCGAAATATATGAAACATATGGATGGCTTGGCTCTTCTTGAGAATCCATTGTTCAGACGTAAAGAAGTGAAAAATATGATTCGATATCTACAAATGTCTGAGATTACCAATCTTTCAAATGATGTAACACATGCTTTGGTGGCCATACTGCACATCTTCAGCTCCTCAGTAAAGATGTCTGACTGTAAACATGCGATGCTGCTGTCTCACAACTGAACTGAATAGATCATTTCAGTTTTGTGCTGTTGTGCTATAATTTCACTGTTTTGTGCTGTTCTGTAGCTACAGGCCAATCGCCGTGTCAAAAACAGACACTGATTCCGGTTAGCTGAGCTGTTGTTCAATTGAAATATACCCACACCACCACATTTTTAAAATATTAAGCACCTAAATCAATCAAGCATTCACTCTCTCATTTGCAGGATCACAGTTAGTTCAAGGTGTGCTCCATTTGTATGTGCTGGCTTGCCACAGGGGTGGGGCAAACTCCAGCCTGTCCTCCATCCCGTGCAACCACACACGTCGTTTGCTCCAAAAAAACATTAGCTAATGTTTTGTTACCTTAACCTAATTTGTAATTAATAATTTGAACTCAAGCTGGCTGAGTGAGGTCATGATTGACCCATTCAGTGCTCCACCAGCCCTCTTAAATGGACTTTGTTGCTCCCTTAATACTGCATTACCATTGTGGTTATTTAGACCGCTAGAGGTTGCTTAGCTATAAAACTTAACTAAAGATCATAATAAGCTGCTGTGCAAACAATCTAAGAGGTTGTTTTTTGCCAGATCACATATAGTCTCGTTCAAAAGGAGTGCGAGTGGCAGCTGTAGTAGCCCCTGGATATTACTCCAAATGTGAACTAAAGCTGTGAAAACAAACAATAAGACAAACTTAAAAATCCTCATTGTGCTTCTGTGAGCATTGTGATGATAATCCAATGGCAGTCTCACCATATATTTAGATAACAGGCTATGTGCTGTCGGCTTGTGCCAGTCGAGTTTTGGAGCGCACTCAATCATTTGGGAAAAAAACTTAGTCACACATGCATCTAAAATGTGATTGTGGAATTGTTTCTCGGGGTAACGCAGTCAGAGTCTTACACAGATATGTGCACACACGCACGCACGGTATCATCTCCAGCCATTGCACATTATTTCTTGTCACACACAGCTCTGTCTCTGTGGGTGGGGGAAATAATAAATCAAATTAAATTTTCCTTAGTCAAGACATTATCCTACATAGGAAAAAAAAAGCATAGTGGAGTCTGGCTATGATTTGTCTTACTTCCTGCCTCTTGCCCGGTTGCTTTACTGTTGGTGATACTGAACTCCACGGATAGTAGGACAGAGTTCAAACCTATGATGCTGCATGTTCATACACCTTTCACAGCTAATAGTTGAACCCAAAATAACTGATCACCTGTCTAAAAACTTAAGTACACACATTACACAATCACCATTATCGCTGTCAATATAGGAGACAGCTATGAAAGCTTCAATTTGGATTTTCATGCTTTTTTGTGTTTAAAGGACACATTTTCAGCTTTTAGACAGCATTAGGACAAAGCAGGGCTCTGTAATAATCTCACCTCAGTACATGATACCAGTGGAAAAATACAGTATTTCAAAGCTTTCAGTCAGACTTATCTATCCCTGGCGATGAGAAGTACATTCCATCTCGGATGCAAAATGTTTTTTACACTGTATCAGTCTTGCATTCCTTGTAAGTGGACAACTCGTCTAATTCTCTGTATCCTTGCATGCTGGTCTTAATGAAAGACTGCTATTCACGGTGCAAGCAAATAGCTGTGTGGTGTTACTCAGCAGATGGTATAGGCTAAATAGGTTATTCAAATGATGAGCATGCCAGAGAGGCAGAGAGGGACAGCGAGACAAAGACAGGCTAGAAGAATGAGCACTATAAAGATGGCACATTATGATACACAGAGGACAATTCAGCTCACCCTGCTACATTCTCATTCACTATCATTATCATGAAGCCGAATCCATTCTGGCTTGTCAAGCACATGCCACAGCTCATTTACTTTCCATGCCAACTCCTATTTGTAACCTCAGCTATGGCTTACTGTGCCTTCTGCTGGATTTTATTAAATTTCATCCCTCATTTCCTCAAATTGTTGCTGTGTCCATCTTTTTTGATTCATCTTAGATGTGTGCACCGATGCATCGGGCGCAGCCTTTTGCCTTTGTGTCTGGGAATCAAGACGCTATTAAAGTCCTGAATCCTGCAACTGCTGCAGCTGCAGTCTAGTCTTTTGTCAAAAAACACCTAAAAACAAATTTTCCTCATCTATTAGTTCCAAGAATCTGACATGGACACAAAACACGACTGCTGTCTGGCATCCAAGCACACAGGTCATCACCACAAATAGGAAAAAAATAAGAGAGCACAAGGGACAGTGCTTGGCACTATGATAGAAATAAGTAGTTCATCAGTTTATGGAATATGGAGATAAATGCACGACCGGATGGAAAGATTATAGATATTTATTAAGGCTGCATGGTGGCCTAGAGAAGCCAAACTTTCCTTACAGTTAGATCTGCCCAGGCAGGATTTGATTATTATTTATCATTTGTTCCAAACTGGAGGGACATAATTTACATGGTAAATAAATTATCTTTATTGTTGGTGTGTGGTAACATGAAATTGTTGTGTAACTGTTTAAAAAAACCCCAGAGTGAAATGCAGCTCCTATTTACTGTGGTTGATTACATCAAAGAAACTCCTCAGACATTTCCTTAGAGTGAGGGCATGCTGTTCGTTCAAGAACTGAAATTCTGAGAGGAAAAACAACTTTCCCTCATGTCAGCAGTGTGTTGGTTTAACCTCAAGCTAAACTATAAGATCTGCAGCGTGGTTGTGATTTGGCCAGTGGATCAAAACTTTGATAACATCTACAGTGATTACTTTGACAGTGAACACCCTCAGTGATGGATGTTGATGAGATGCTACAAACCAATCAGCCGTTCCTCAAAAGGAGAAGAAAAAGCCTGCTTCAACAGGAAAATTCCACACCGACGCCATTTGTCATAATTTGCGTTACTTAAGCAAATAGTTTAGGACGGACACAGGGGTAAAAGTCTCCTTGAGGGCGACTGATGTCTGCTGTATCGTCTTCATCTGAGTTCCTGTAATTTGACTGTCAGTGTGGATCACTGCTGATGACTTCAGAAGTTCTTGTAGCTCCTCCACAAGAATTTCAATCAAACGCAAAGGGGATTCTCCATGGGGCTTCACCTCTCAATCAGCTCAGAGCAACAAGGTCACTCAATAATTGCCATTCTGTTCAATGCAGTTGATGGGAAATTGCAATATGCATTCTGTGGGTGTTTCCAACCCTAAGCAGATCATGTCGATGGTCATGGTTCTCCGATTGAGCATTCATTAAAGGTCAGGGGTCACCTGTCCATCACAAGCCCGGTGTCATTCAGAGGGTTGACCTCTTTGACCGCCTCGAGAAATGGAGAAGATGCAGATTTTCTGATGTCGCCGTAACTCCTTCAACAAGTCAAAACACAGTAACCCTTTAATGGTGTGAAAGGTGTGAATCAAAAGCACTGTGTGGGCATATGGAAGTCTGCCATTACCGAAAGCCAAACAAAAAGTAACACGCACACAATGTTTTCAAGCTGAAGAGATCATGGACCATCCATCTTGTAAGATATAAACACCTGATGTTCCCTCAAGACTCTTTTTCACAATCATTTTAAACACCGGTGGACAGCTAAATGGGACACTTAGCAACAATCATGACATTATTTGAAGTGCAAAGATGGATGGATGCCTACCTAGTGCATCAACAGATAAAAATAAACCCCTTGGTTTAGCTTGATGTGTCAAGCATTTACAGATATCTCACGGCATCTCTGAGAGTTTTCAAAGTTCAGAGTTCAATTTTCCCTGACTCATTAGGATGGTTAAACCTCGTAAGATATACAACCTCAGTAGAGTGGGGGCCATAGTCTCTCTTGAAGCACATGGCTCTACTTCCATCAGTGTATATACATCAGTGGATTGCCTTGGATTCACAGAAGCCTCAGCCCCCACACGCTACCTGCATTATGAACAGATGTGCCAGAAGCCGGAGCCCCTGATCTAGTGATGCGTGACGAATGGCTGAATTTCACCGAAGGCCAAAGGTCAAGTCGTATCCCTTACCCGACCTTGGCATTAGACACAGATGCATGATGTCAGTTCCTATGCGTTAGGACTGGGAAATGACAGCAAAGCCTTTGACACGCCAAAGACTTCCCCATGGAGCTGCAATTCCAATAACCACTCACCGTGAACTGTGAACCCTCCGCCATTCCCAGGTGCCCACCTCAAATTATCTTTTCCCAGTGGTGCTGCAAGCTTACTTTCATTCACCTTCACCCGCCATTCTCCTGTACCAGCCGGCCCCAAGATACCCACCAAAGCCACTCACCTGTGGAAAGAAAGCTATGATAAAGGAGGAGTTCAAATTATCTCTCAGCTTGTAGGTCAAAGTTTCAGTATGTCCCGGCCTTGTAACTCTTACCTTACAGAGACTCTTCTGCACTTCAAGCAGCAGTGCTTTGAGCCTCTAAAGAAATTTGTCCCCTTTTCAGCTATTAGGCAGTTCAAGACAGGGTCTGGTGACCAGTCCTTTGTGATGTGAGTTTTTGTGTTACAGCTACTGGCTGAATGGCAGATGACAATGTGATATTCACCCAAGGCAGACGTCTCCGCCATGAATCATCTGCATAGTGTTGCCTCCGATTTTGATGATGTGTTATCTGCACCATTCCTGGTTAAAAGTTAATTTCAAGCAGCTGGTTTCACGTTGTAAGCACAACAAGACTCCAATCTAAACCACACTGTGCTGCCAAATATACTCCCTCCCCGAAATTGTGGGTTGTTTTCCACTTCAGAGCAACATTATGGTTTTGCTTTTCAACTGCATTAGTCACAACTATATTTACCAGCAAATTCCAGTGCTGGAATACAGCCAAATAAATTAGAGAAACTGCCTCAAACCACTGTCTTATTGTATGATGTGACCATGTATTTCTAAATTGAACAAACTGAATTTCGGTGTTCATGTTTTATGTTCTCTTTGAACAGGACTCACATAATTAAATAGTGCTGTACAGTTTCATCTTACCTTATGACTGCTCTCCATTAGTAACTGTATAGACTTTGCCTAGATGCCCATGTTGTGTATTGTGAAGATCCCATATCCACATGTTGTATAAATTAATGTGAATCAAGGCACATTAATCAGATTAGAGTGGAGCACCTAGACCGGGTGGGTATATTGGCCCTGTGTCTCCCATCACTTAAGAATCAGGCTTAAGTAAACTTCCTGCTGTTTTATATGCTTCCTGAGGTCAGAGGTCAACTCACGAGCATGACCAATCACAAAATAAATCAGCACCTGAAAGCATTCTGTCATCGACATAGGAGAATTCGATTCGCTTTAATTCATTTTAAAGAGCCACAATCGGCTCTGTTGTTACTCATCTTGATGGATGAGGTTTTTCACAGTGAGCTCACACGTACACTGTGCAGACATTGCATTAACTGAAAGAGGAGAAACTTGACATTTGATTTCTGCTTAGTTACATTACAAGTTCCCTTATGAAATGAACTTGTGCGTATGTCGTGTGTGTCATTTCTCCTGGGGTTGACATCATCACATGTCCCTTTGTGCAAAGTGTCCAAACGTTGTGTGCCTTTTACGGCTTGGCACCTTCAAATTAGCAATAGCCCTAGAGTTTCTGCATTTGTGACTTTATTTTGTCTTCATTTACTCTCATGAAACCATAAACCCTTTTATCTGTTCTGTCTAAATGAAACTCTCTTTGCTGTGCTCTCTTAAATAAAGCAACAGAAATCTAATTTATGAATACGTCCAGCCAGGACTCAGCCTGAAACATTGCATGTCAGATGAATGAAGTCATACAGGTGGCTGACATGACCCACTGCTTCAGCATGCCATTTATTTGTGCCTACATTTCAATCTGGCGGCCCCTAAAGACCAGGGCAATCAAAAGCAGAGTGACGCCCAGACAGTTTAATCAATATCCACAGGATTAGTAGTTGGATGGCGTCCTCTGAATAATTGGTACCTTAAATTAGCATTACTGCTTGCTGGAACTGACAGTGCTCTTTAATAACACTCGTAGACCTAAAAACACAAGGTGAAACATTGCGTAGTCCATTTTCTCTTCCAGTAAAATAGGAGACTCTAAACCCTTTAGATAAGCGAAATAAATTACATTTTGTGTGAAGTCATTTTCTGGTGATTTCAAAAAGTTCCACACCAGTTTCCAGAAAAATCATACACCCAATGAAGCAGAAAGGCTCCGAAGAGATAAGAAGTACAGTATCATTTTCAGTTTTTTATCAGTCTTCTCATTCCAGCCTAGACATTCATTTGTTTACTCTGCCAGACTGATATGTGGACTTGTAGGAAATGCAGCATTTTCAGCAATTGAGTACAACAGGGAGAGAATGCCATCAAGCTGTCCGCAACCTCCTTAAAGTAGAATTTTCCACTTATCAGTTGTGATTTGACTCACTTTTGTTTTTTTTTTACACTCTTGATGGTAATACCTTGTACTATACCTAAATGACGGAACCACTTTGAGGGAAGATTGCGTGATAGAAGGTCAGATATGACTTTATTCCCACAGGGAGGGCTGCCGCTGTGCACACCATCAGCGCTGCTTCATCATTGGAAACCAGCTCATTACACAAAATAGTCTGGCAATTGCCTGGATTATAGACATATGTGAACAGAGTGCGGCATTATTAAGGTGCCGTGGAGGACTTGGTGGTATTCAAACATTTCAGCAAAACAAGCATCCATACACAAACACACCCTCACATACTCACTGAAACAACACAGCCCATCCTCCATCAACCCTCAGGTTTCAGTTTCTGCACCAATCGCTGTTTGCCAATCGAAGACCAATCATTTGGATATGGGAATATCACTCATGCCATAATGAGTCTTTACTCTCAGCAATATGCACACCGGTCAGCCCCTCCCCTTCCGTGTTTCACTGAATTGCTTGTCGTTTCAGTCTGCCACACAACAATTCAATTACGACAAGGTCTGCGGCCTGCCACTCCCAATATTCTTTATTACTCCTGCAGGGTGACCCCGCCAGACCTTTAAACATTGAGAGGAGAATGACTTCAGGTGCGGATCAATAGTCAAGCCCTGTATAGACTACAGCTTAAAAGAACCGTGCTCCAGACTTTAAGTAAATGAGAAGGAGGGGGGCAGTGAGGGGCCATATAGAATCTAGAAATTTAATTGAGGTCGACCCTGTTGAGTGTCAAGGGACTGTCTCCCCTTGCACTGGATGAATAGTGCTAATTAGCTGAGTGAATGAGCGGGCCTTTGCATAAGTCATTTCATTCAGGACTCTAATTGATTTGGTCAGAATTAACCTGTGGACTCATTTTCCCAGGGGGCAGTGGGGCGGACATCCTTGTCACAATTGCAGGACAGGTTGGCGTCACTTTGCTGTGTCGCCACATTCGGTGCCTCGTAATTGCACGGCTCGTAGCGATCGCCTCAATGCAATGCAGAGCACAGAATTATGCAGCCAAATTAGTATGATTCAGTGAAGATTTAATGTGGGGATTTGCAAAAATTTCACAGTCAGATGAACTGCTGTATCTGGTTATATTGACTCACTAAAACAGATTATGGTTTTATTTATGGAGATCAGTGTTCTTCGGTGCACAAGCGCAATCAGTCTTTACACAGCGGCAGCAGTATTGACAGTTCAGCATTGATTACACATTTCTGCACACACGTCAAAACATTGTTCTCGGCATACTAATGCAATTCCACTTGGTATCAGAACTCAATGTGAACAAAGCACAAACTGCAGCATGAATTTTTCCTGTGAGGTGAAATGTAAGTCAAAAACCAAACTGCCAGTTGCAATAATGCCAGCAATTCAGTGATCTAATTTTATGAGGTTTCACATTTATTTTGAAAAGTGCTATTTGAGGCACCAGAGAAGCAGATGAGGGGGCATGTTTTGTGTTCCACGTGTGTTGAACTTGGAGGAGACGTTTGAGAACATGCTCTGTGAATCTGGGCAGTCTGCTATTGCGACTAGACGGGGATTTCCTGGGTAAAGTCAGCTGGGTTTGGTGGGAGGGTAGAAAAGGAGGTTCAGCGCCCTGCTCAGTCCTCCTCAGCTAAGAATACTGGAGGATCATGGTCCTGCATGCTGGTATCCTGAAAGGAGGGCCCACAGCTATGCATACCTTAGATCACAAAACATCAATCACAGATTCCTCTTGTAATGCCAGATTCCAACTGCTCACTCATTTTGGCACTAATGTTAAAAGTTCAGAAGGGATGAGTTTGGAAACGGCCTTGAATGCAACTGAATTGTAAAGCAAAACAACGTTCATTCAGTTCAACATGTCAGAGCAAGTGTGTGTTTTTGCTGTGTGTGTGTGTGTGTGTGTGTGTGGTGCATGGAGCTTCACTGCAGGAGACAGCAATCTAACCTCCAAACTGACAGCATCTGCAGAGCCACTCTGCAACAACAATCAACATCTGCTGCTTTCAATTACACCGTTATAAAAAGCAACCAGAGGGGCAAAGGGATTCACCAAGCCAACAAATCTTTGCTTTATTTGTTTTCTAATGTTTATATCCTTGTAAACATGTTTCCTCACCGTGGAGAAAAACAAAGACATATGAGGTCAAGCGAGAAAAGGTGCGTTTGGACATTATTGAAGTAATGAGGCCAGCATGAGGATAACCACTTCTGGTGACACAGTTTGTTATACCACTGTGAGTGTATACAGATGATATACAAATCAGATTGCGTGTTGAAAAGAAAAGATAAGCAGAGCGCGAGTCAACGGTAGGTATACGACTCCCAGGGGCCTTGTATACTTCTTCACAGTCAGTTTGACACCAAAGACATAATGGTGCAGGCAGGCGGCCTCTGGTGACTCGCCGGGAGCGCGTCTGCGGGGATCAGCCACAAAGACGCACACACAGAGACGCAGACAAACACACCCCATTTCACGGCTTGCTCTGTTAGAAACAAATACTTATACTCCCTGTATACTGAGGCCTAACACTTGGTTTCCTGAGTGTGTTTACACTGGAGCACAACGTCCATTAAAACCAAACTAAGATGGCCGCAGTGAAAACAAAGCCCACTGACCACAGGCCCTCTGAGTCACTTAATGATTAATTCTTCTCTAAACATGGAAATCTGCCAGGGAGCCGAGCTGTGTTGAGTTGAATTAATTTACAGTCAAGTGTTTGAGTTCTGGCCACCTGCTGCTGCTGTATCGCTTACCATTGATCAGAGAGTGCAGCGGATGAAATTTGGAGTTATCAACAAACATACATGACGTCTATGTTTTCTATAATCTAAGAGGAAATCAAATGTTTCACTCTGTTTATACGGTGAATTACCAACCGCGAGCCTGTCTCGCAGGCCTTGGCTGTTTACACATTACTCAAACATGCAATACCTTTAATCACGGAGTACCACCAGGGCCTATCTTTGGACCACAACCAGTTCAGAATCAGTGCGAGAATAAGCTCTACTCTCAAAGTTGGCAAGCACAAGGGGAATAATTCTGGGCAAGGTTTCCCTGAAGCCCACAGTTCTGCATATCAGAGTGCTGTGTGACATATCTGTAAGACCTTATATCAAAAGCAGGCCCGCTAATGTGGCCATAAGGAAATAACACACAGATATTCTATTACAGGGAATGGGTAAAGTATGTAATAGCGGTTATGCGATGCATTGTTGAGGATCTACTTGCATTCAATTACAGCGAGGTTGGGGAAATCGAGATAGCTTTATACCACAGTGATCTGGGGTCTCACTCTCTTCCCCTGTGCTGTAACATTTAATCAGCAGGACATGGATTTAAGTATGCCAAAAGCCATTTGACTGAGTCAACAAACCCTCCCCGGAAAGGGCAGCTTAAGACTCTTACAACACTCAGACACACACACACTCTTTTGAATCATCCAAAGCACTTCACAATTAGGACAAGACCTGCTGTAGTTGTTTCTTTTTCTGTTTAAATTACTTCCATTAGTCTTACACAGTATGAAAATGACAAGCTGAAGGACTGTGTGGAGAACTTTAGAGAATGGCATTTGTCACAGCCAACATTTCCAGTGAAAAACTTGAATGTGAATTTACTGTGGTGTGCTTCTCTCTCCTGTTGGCCCCCAGCCAAATGGGTACAACCCTTTCTACCCCTAGAGAGCAAGAGAGGATCATTATGTGTGTTAGTTTGCTGTCCGGTAAACACTGTTGTTTCCTAATTATCCAGTCGGATTTTGGCTACATTACTGCAAATTTCAGCAGCTAAATCACAAGAACGAGTGTGGATAATGAGCGGACTGGATGATTAAGACAAGTCGTGTCCTCCAAATGAAAAAGTGATCTCAAGGGAGCCTGTTAGCAAGTGAGATCTGAAGCAAGTATCACCAAGGACATCTTGAGCATGCAGAACCATTATCAATCACTCACACGCTGCCATTATCAGCCTTTCATGAGCTGGATGAGGCTTCAGTGAGTCCTCTCCACCTGTGGCTGGGATTGCAACCAAGCTTAATCAAATTAGGGACCCAGAGGGAGCTATGTTGAAACACAGCATACCACAACTCCCATGTGAACCCTGCACCTCCTCATAACAACGCCCGATAAGAGCTTGTGAGAGCTTTATCCTCCATCCCGTGCCCTGAGCTTCACCGCTCCCCCTGCCAGCTCTCTCCCATCCCTTATCGAAAGCTCCAGGCCTGTTATGCCCAACAAATCCATTTGTTAAGAACGTTGAACGGTATCCCAGAACTGTGATGACGGCAAGAGCTGTGTTTGCTTGGATGAGATGGGCAAACATTATAAGGGGGAAAGTGCTTGGGATGATTCATAATAACTATTATTACAACAAAGGCTATGTTTTCCACTGAAAAAGAGGCATGAATCTGAATCCAGTCAAATGTATCATTGCAAAAATGATCCACATAATTTACTCTAAACTAAACATTGACGTTATTTCTTTTGTTTCATCCCTGTTTAATGGATAGCCCTGGAGTTTTCCCCGTCTGCTGATGATGTGTTTGTGTAATACTGCAATGATCTTCTCTAGAGGTCGCGGCAGTCATAGAGAGCAGCAGGCTGTTTTGAGTTGGACCCCCCTCCGCCCTCATTCATGCTGTGTAATTGGCTCTTTGACACAGTGAGGGATCCCACTCCCTGACGAACGCATCCCACCCCCATCCATCCAACCTCTCCACGGTTACCCCTGCTGGCATCGTTTCTCTTCCCCCAAAGTTAGCCTCAGCTACTATTATACACGCCACATTAACCTGTCAAAATAAAAGGGGTGAAGGAATTACTGTATGACTTCTGGATGGTGGTTTGCACTGATGAAACGCTTTCCTTTCATGCAAAAATGCTCAGAAGCTGCACTATCAACAACATAAGGTAGTGGTTCAGGATTTAGATTGAGCACACAGGGTGACATCTGTTCCACTGGCAGCAGTGATGCGAAAACATCACTCAAGCTAAACATAGGCACGGTAAAAAGACATTGCTGATGGGCGCATGTTGATGACCTCACCCTCTTCGTGGCTGCGGCTCATAAATCACCTCCCAACGTGCAAGCCTCCATCTGGACTTTTTGAGTCACACAGCCTCTCTGCTTCCACTTGGAATGACAGTGATTAGCCTAATAAAAAAGTTTGCTTATAAAAGCCGCTCTAATCCACCAAATTCCACATTCCCTCTTCAGAATGAACATCGTCTTTCAAAGGACTGTCAACGGAAAGAATTTGGACCATATGGGCTGTTGCTGATTTTTGCCAGAGGAATGTTTTTTAATGGTGTGGCCGGAGTGTGCTTGATCCCTGAGATACTGAATAATTCTCTCAATAATGGGGGAGAAAATGCCAAGTTCCACCGCAAGTCATCTGAGTGGCAGAGAAGAGAGAAGCCATAGTCTTTGAGAGGTTATGTCATGGCGGCTTGCCACGTGCCCATTCATTAAACCACATCGATGAGGCATTGAGTCGTCTGATTTACCGCAGAAAAAGAACAACGCATACATTTGTGACACATTGAGATGTTTCATCGGTCACTCCCTCACTGGGTTCTCTATGCCGGAAGAGTGAGTTTGAAGCATGAAAATATGTCTGACAGCTGTGGGGAAAACATATGCAGCTGATAAGCTTGAGTAAAAGCAGCAGGGTGTGCAGCTGGAGCCAATATCAAAATATTTCAGCTAGTATCGGCAAATTTGTAGTTTTGACAAGACCGAGCTGCACAGGAGGCCGTCGCACCAATAACAAAAAAAGCAAATGTGCCTCATTGCTACAAGAAGACTGTGGAATCAAAAGAGTAATAAGACGAGAATCAGATGCACTGACAGATGCTGAACTATGACTTTAATTAGCAGCTGTTCCCTCTGTGCCATTATTCTCCACAACACCCTCAAACAAACAAAACAAAACAAAAAAACCCCAACACAAAACAACACAAAACAAAACATGATGAGTGGTTCGTGCCCAAGCCTTGATTTGATCCAAGAAACAATCAGTTGTGTGCATTTGGTAACGCTGCCACCTAGTGAACACAGATAAAGTAGCCGATAATGCTTCTCAGTATTTACAGCATTTCAGCACTAAGCCAAGATAACATGGCATTTTGAGGGCATTGTGCTCCATTATGTTCATGCATTTGCTGCTGAAACCGTATTTTGCGGGATATAAATGCAGGGAAAGATCATAAACCCGGCGGGTATCGGTTTGAGACAGAGAGGTAGGTGCTGTTGCTGGGCAGAGCGATATTGTTGAGACATCTGTGATGGTGTTATTGGTTGGAATTTTTATCCACACCTGCTGACACGCCACCAAGAATACACAGCTTCCCGGGACGTAATGGCATGGGAATCTTGATAGAAAATACATGAAAATAAAGATAGCAGCTGGCAGGTATTTTTAAACAGGTACATCTAATAGTGTGGTAAATTTGCTGTCATTTCAGTGTGAGTTCAAACCAGCAGGAGGGGTGGGACCTGTCTCTACGTTTAGAGGTGACTTGCCATTGGTGAAGTGTTTGTGGCACACTACTACGGGTGCAACAGTGTGCCCTGTTTTTCTCACAGTGTAGGTGCGACGACACAGAAGGGACAGCTGTTCATTAAAGCCATAGTGCAGCGTATTTGTAAGGCCCACGTTGCCTGCGTTTAGTTGATTCTGTAATGAGGGCTTTGAATTCTCCTCACTCCTCGCCGAGGCTGGATGCACACTGTGTGAGATTTCCCCAGGATTTTTTTTTTGGACTAATTAGGTACACTGTTGTTATGCCAGCAAAAGTTTGAGCCGCTGCAAGAAAAGACCAGCAGTGATGTGGCATTTTCACTTTGATACTGTCATTTATCTGTATATATTTATTTATTTTAGCTGTCTGTGAGGTGGCTTAATTGGAGCTAAATCCTGTCACTTATGTATTGTATATTGTGCAATCTTTACGCATGTACATTCGTATTTATTCCTATATCTGTATCCATATGTAACTGTGTTCATACATTCATCTACATAGACAGACATCTGTGTCGGTTGTTATCAGTTTTGATAATCAGACAGTTAACATCTATAGCAAAACATGAGAAATAGTATTAATAAGGGAGGGATTCTTATGTGAAAGGATGCTATTCAGTGTTAGCTAACTTTGCCTATGAAGTTTGGATATTGAGTTCATCATCATTATCATTTTTCCATGTCATGTTCGGTGCACTAACTGGGCAGAAAATGCAGAAAATCCTGAGTTTCCCCCCTGTGATCGGTCTCAGTGTTTGTTATCAGCAAGGGGCCTTTTAACCTCTTCATCTGTTGGACAAGAGGTCAGGTCATGTTACACTATATGATGTCACACACTCACAACCTCATACATGACATAACTATTATGGATTTCGACCACTGAAACAGACCATCACCTCAACCTTATCGTTAAACTTAGTATTATTTGCCAGGAATCCACTGGAGAAGAGGTTTTACCATCTGGGCTTCTCCTGGTTAAATAAAGGTTACACAAACCTTTATCAGCAGGTCAGTCTCATGACAACATTATTCTTCTAATAATATGCCTTGTGCAGAGTCCTGGGCATGTCTGGTAGTTATAAAACCTCATAAAGGATAGTTTTATTCATAATTTGGCCAAGGTCACTCATTATTTACTGTAAAAATGTCACAAAGGGCTTTCTGAATGCAAATGCACGGTTAGCACTGCTGCAACCAGGGCAGGGAGAGACAAGGAGACTGAAAAATCGCAGCATGAGAAACACCTGTCTCATATTACCAGGTGCAATAGGGCACTTTTTAGCAGAGGGATTAGAATAAGAGTATTAATATGACCAAGGTGAAAACAAGGATTAAGGACACAGAGCTTCAGATGGAGAAACCCAACCAAACTATTCTGTCTGCAGCCACTTGGGGGTGCTCTTTCAATATGCAATACGCTCTGCGGGATTATACATGACATTCCAGAAACTACATTTCAGGGAAATAAAGTCTTTACTGAAGCACACTGATGAGGTCAGTCCAGGTAAAAGACATCATCACTTACTGATTTCAGTAATTAAATCTACACTAATTACATATAGGATGAGATGTAGATAAGGAGAGGCAGATGAGTTGCAATTAAAACACAAGTTGTGCAAAAGGGGCTTCAATTTGATGTAAGGATGATATGCTCTAATAATATGGGCATCCAGTGCAGGTACACAGAAAATAAAATGATTTATATCTTTGGACATACTGCAAAGTTATTGCTGATCTGGGACTTTAAGGGAATTTATACTGAATTGTCAAATGAGGAGTGCAAAACTTCAAGGACTCTTTTTTGATTAAAAACAAATAAATATGAAAGACACTGGCAAAGCAACAGTGATGGGTACGATGTGACGGAAAAGTATCGTGTGGTGAGACTTAGAATTTGCACATTTTTGGTAATAGAGTTTTATTGCAGCACCAGATGGGTGAGGTTCACCACATGGGACAAACAGTGAGCCTCAGAATGCTAACATCATCACGGGAAAGTAAACTTTTCTGCAGTTTCTGAATTGCTTGACACAACTCTATTGCTTCTGACGTGAACACAAATTAACAGAAAACACCAAATGATGAGAGCTCGACGGGAATGCATTCTACTCGTTTGTCACAGGGATGCAAGGATGTGTCTGGCATTTCAAGGTGAAGAAACCATCACTGCATGTTAAAGTAATTTTATCCTCTGGCAGTTAAAGTGGGCACATCTGCGAGGTACTGGAGCAGAACAGTAGCAACCAACTGGATGATGAAGGAACAAACTAGATTACAAGCAAACTGGCGGATGTAGTTTGACGCTCTGCGATCACGGTCACACACCTGGAACACAGAGGTTTTAAGCGAGGGACAGTTTTGGTATAAAACTCAGTTTCATGGAGTCAAACTTGATGTAGGGCATAAAATCATCATAACCTGAGAAATACTCACCTTAGAGAGCCTCTTGTTTATCCAGCGCTGGCCAGAGGCATCTCACAGATCACCACCCTCTGTGCGGTGCAGGGAGATGCGGCTGCTCATCTCTCTCAGCGGGACGTTCCTCATTGCAGTCTTTAACTTCCACAGCAGTCAGACCTCTCAAAGTCTCTGCTAATGGTAAAGACATGACTAGTCTTGACATGTCCTTAACCCGGAATAAGGCGAAGAAAAACTCTTGTTATCGTATATATTGTCAGAGAACTGCCTTGGTGAATTTACAGGTCTGGTGGCAGGAAATGACATTATCAGACCAATAAAACCAGTGTCTCCATGGCCGGATAGCAACTGTAACCAGACAGAGTGACAGCCAAATTGAGCCGGATGCTAAAAAAAAAAAAGTGGGAAAATGTAAAATTAGTTAACTCAGATCTGTGTTAAAGTCTAAGAGACCAGATACACACTTTCTATCCACTTGAAGACGAGTGAGCAGCATGAAGGCCCATTACAGCAAGTGCCTATTCTACAACATGAATGGGGAAATGGGCAACTTGAAGCAAACATCGATCATACATTTACGCTTTGATGAAATGCGCATTCAGGAGTATTGATCTAGACATTCTCTGCACATCTGTGGTTTTCATTCAAATTGCTTTTATTGGCAAATCAAGCAAGCTGAGCCATCTTTATAGAGACGGCCAAATGTAAATGAAATCTAAAGTGATTAGATGAAATCTAACAGATATTTGCAGACAGCGTGGTGGAAGAGAAAAGATTCTGCCTCGTGTTGTCAGAGTGAGGTGATGCTCATCAGTTTTTGTCCTATTCCTTTTTTACTGTAGCTCAAATATCATTGATGAAATCGCTCAATGAAAATAGCATTGCAGTATCATATAGTGTCCTGTAGGCGTGACATTGATATACCGGTACTGATGATAACTTTGATTTGAAAAATGAAATATTGATATCAAGTTGATAATATTCATAGGATAATATCATGCAAATAATCCAGCATCATTTCCATTTTTCTCACTTTGTCTCCCTCCTCCATGGCACACACACACACACACACACACACACACCCAGGCACAGGACACACACACCTGATGTGGTTACAGACTCTCCACGACACTCACGACACTCATATCTTGAGTATAATTCATTTGCCAATCAAGAAACAAAGTGCATGATAAGGAAAATTAAAGATGGATTTAAATGATAGCATTGTTTTTTTCTTCAAATTTTCTGCAGATGGTATTGTTACTGTGGGTTATTTTAGCCCAGATAATTATGTAGTGAAAATCTGAGATCGTGACAGCCCTTGTGCCCTGTATTAGTGTGGATTCCAGATTGTGGGCCAGTGACCGTGAGCTAGTAAAAAAATATGTTGCTGTCTGCACGGCCATAAATATAATGGCCTCATAATTCATGTCCATAAAGCTACACTTCCAGATTCTGCCTCAAGGGGGCGCCAGGTCCTTTTGGATGGCTCTGAAAAGTTGGAGCAGGGCGTCCGCCCACACGTCTCTCTGCAGCTGGTGGCTGGTATGAGCCAGTGTCTGCGCGGCGTAGACCATGGTCAGCACTGTCCTCTCAAAGTCCTGCCTGCTGAGGGACTGTTTGCGGCGGGCGAGCTCGGCCGTCAGACGCCGGATGTCAGACAGCCTCTTGGGTAGGACGTCCTCGCAGATGACCTCCAGCTTCTCCACACTCCTCAGGGAGGCCAGCTCGTCATCTGGGAGCTGCATGGCTTGTTCCTCACCCTCTATCTGCAGTCCTGCCAGCAGGATCTGGGAGGCAGAGGTCCATGAAAGTGAAAGTGTTCAGACTGTTTCTGGACTGTCACAAAAAAATATAGAGGAGCTTGTGGACAAATGATGGTTACAAATGGTGACTGTAGTTCCATGATCAGAACAGAGCCCTCTGATGAGGCCCTGGCTTTACCACTAATTTGCATGCTTGTATCAGAATGAGCTAATTACTTACTATCTACCCACTAACCTACCTAACCCCCCATCTCACTATCTGCACACACAAACCTAAGACTAATTTGGCTTACTTTCCCCTTTTTTTTTTTTTTTTTTTTTACTACTAACTG
>OMLB01015479.1:33113-43391 GCA_900302555.1 Myripristis jacobus
TGACTGACTGACTGACTAACTAACTACCTAGCTGCCTCCTTATCTACTTAATTACCTAACCCTAACCCTGCAAACATTAGCAGAGTAAAAATGAATTGTCGTTAAGGCAACACCGTGCCACGTGGACCTTTTTCGACTTCGCTGCATGTCTATAGGGCTACACTGACCTCAAAAAGCAGGATCACATCGTCCACTGAGCGCTGGAATGTGGGGTTGATCAGGGAATGTGTCCCACGCTTTATCCTATGGGCTGAGGGATACAGGGCTAGAAGACAGAAGAAACTGAATTAGTCCTTCCTCCTGTTCAACTATTTCAGCACCATATAATCTGGTGTGACATGCATGAAATGGGCGGTGCGGAGGTTGAATAAACATAGATACATTACTGCTCAAATATTGACTGAGCCCCAGCTGTGCTACGCGCAATTGGTCTTCAGCTGAGCCGCAGATGGTCTTAAACCTTTTAAAAGAAGTGTCAGGGCATGTGTGTGGCAGTCTGGTGACCTCATGAGCTGAGGTGTCCAGATCAGCCTGGAACAAAACACCCCTGGTCACATACTTCTCTATTATGCTGAAATCTGTTCTTTATAATATCAACGACTATTCAAGCTTCTACAAAAAATTAAAGATAAATGAATATATAAATAAATAAGCGAGGAAAGTAAGACGACAGTAGTAGTTTTTTTTCCTCAGGGAATTATAGCTGTAACCTATTTTTCAGCTTCTGAGGATCTTTTGGTTCACTGTCTTACAATACAAAAAAAAAAAGAAAAAAAGAATAAATTAATTAAAAAAAATATGTAAATTATAAATTCCAAATCCTAGGCTTGGGTGTGCTTCAGCAGCATCCACAGGGCAGAGAAGTCACACCAGGACGCAGAGTAAATCCATCCATATATTATTCACATTCCAAACTGTTTAAAAGTGGATCTACAATAGCTGTCCAACGCTTAAAGTCTATTCATTCATTTAGTATGGCTGTCTCTATTGTGTGAGACTCCAAGACCAATTTGGCCAAACTGCTAGCAGGAGAGTGAAGTGAAAAGAAAAGTTGATTAGAACTGGAAAGGGGTTGGCAGCACGCTGAATTGAGGCAAAACTTCCTCTGAGTTTCTCCAGATATCCAACCCCTCGTTTTCCTGGGCTTCACTTTCTGTTGGTATCCGGTGGCTGGCTCAGCGTGCAAGCCGGTGGAAACAAAGGCACACAGATTATAATGAGGTATAGCGTATAAA
Organism: Myripristis jacobus; assembly: GCA_900302555.1. NCBI lineage: Eukaryota > Metazoa > Chordata > Actinopteri > Holocentriformes > Holocentridae > Myripristis > Myripristis jacobus. Next base: position 34,349 of record OMLB01015479.1, read on the forward strand.
CACTGGGCTTCATCCACGTTTCAATTAAATCAAATCATGCTACTCTTCAGTGTTGTCTGCTGCGCGCCTGCCCTCGATTCTACCGTAGCGCTCAGCCACGCAGCTTTGACGTCCAGCCACATTTAGCTTTATAGGCTGATCTGAGGCCAGCCGCTGCCACATATTCTGGCTGAACTCCTCATGTACCTGATTCAAGCTTGGGCGACTGCCAGCCTCAGCTCCGGGGTTTTACCAACTTTGCTTTCACTCTCTGGCTGCCAGTCAGAATCTGTTACTGTACCTGCCAACGACGGGGAAATAAAGCCCCGCAATTAGGTAGAACTATATAACCTACAGTATATTAGCTCGAACCCTTCCCCCCTCCTATATGGTTCAACCTTTACTGACATTTAATTGTGAAAGCATTGCATCTTGAAGGGGAAGACTTACAATCACCATTGAGCTGGTGATTCAGAAATGCACAATCAGCACCAGAGGTGTGCCTATGCATACATTACACACCAATAAGAAACCACAGCTTTACTAATGCATTGTCAGTAAAAAACAACAACAACAACAACAACACCCAAGGGATAGTGTGTTCCTTAATGCCAGAGCTATGTAGATGGATGGGATGGATGACCATGGGTGCAGCAGCTTAAAGGGACTGAATCAATCACCAGTCCAATGCTAGTTTGGGGCTACCAGCATTCACCTTATAAAGTAATAACCTGCATCAGTAACATTATTGTTATTCAACTGATACCCAGCTCATAAAAGTTTTTACATTTGCTGTCAGTGTCAGGAAAGCTCTTCTTGGGAAGAAGCCTCTGGTGAAAAGAAAGTGATGCATTTTAGATTTCCGGCAACAGTAAAAGGAGTTTGTTTGGAATATAAAATACTGGTCGATTAATATTCATGCGGTTGGAGCAGTTCTACTTTAGGTACATGAACAGGCTCTGTAGCTTGACATTTGTTAATGCTACAAACTCAAACTCATGGGCTGTACATACCATACACACAAGGATGCATGGATACATATTTGCACTTACACCAATTTGGATACTGTGACATATTTTTTTTTGGTGTTACAGGTGATATAAGGGTTTGATTTATGACACCTGTGAAACACCTTGCAGCCCTACTTAGGATGTGTCTGGATGGTGTCATAGTGTGATATTAAATCATTCATCCATAAAATGTTCCCCTACTGTATTTCCAGTTGAGGAGCAGTATTTTTGGTCCTGTTTACATAAGATTTTCAGTAAGTGAAGCAGGGTGACAAGAACTGACACCCTTACATATATTACATGTATTGTAATATATGTACATGTAGGACACATTTTCACACATGCACACACACACACACACACACACACACGTATATACACTTAGATTTAATCAGCAGGTCACGTTGAGATCGAGATCTCATTTGCAAGTGAGGTCTGACTACAGAGTAAAATAAATAAATGAATAACTAAATTAAAAAAAAACAAAACAAAAACGTTATAAATATTAAATTTCCCTGCTCTTTCTCCAACTTGTCGTTTTTATTCTCATGTCTAATATCTAGATGGCCCTCTGGGTAACTGCCTTTTCATTCACAGACTGTTCATCACTTATGCCCCCCTCCCTTGCTAGTACTCCTAAACAATCAGTGTTTGAAATGGGCAGCCTCCCTCAATGTCATTACGCCCAGGCAGGGAACTTGTAATCTCCCCCTAAATGCTTGCAAGGAGCTCAGGGAACAACAAAGATCCATTAATTAGAAGGACTAAATGGTGCTCCTGACTGGAGGGATGTCTTGGTGAGAGAAAAAAATATACCAAAATGGATGTCTGGATCCCTCAGGCTTATGGTTAAGAGGGTGGGGAGGACACAGGAGAGAAGAAAACCTCCATCACTGTGCCACATGCTCTACTTAAGTCTCCTCAGCTTCCCTCCTAAGGATTCTTGAAATCCAAACAGACTGCAATAGCCTGGCAACTCTGAGGTAAAAACACAAAATCGAACCCTCACTCTGTAAACACAGTTTTTGCCATCAATACTCAAATGCGAGCCTAATCCACGCAAAAGCTGCAGATCTCCAAATAAGTATGTCTTTGAAAAACAATACCTCACTCAGATGCTGTTGTTGTTATCAGTCGGCTGTAATTAAAATCTCTCATTATCACTCAATCATGAGAGATTTAAAATGGGCACTGCGAGCACTGCTCAAAATGCAGCATATGTGCCATTTCTTTGTTTGTCACCCACCAGAATGTGTCTTTTACTGTGAGCCAAAGCTATTTTGCTGGGTGTCACATGTCATGACCTGGCTATTTTATTTCTGTCCAGGTGCAAAGGCCAGCAGGCTGTCTACTGCAATGTCAATTACAAATCACGACTGTATTTCCCCCCCCCTTTCCAGTCCCTGCTTGTAACAGGTTGCAGCATCATGTGACCAACCCAACGATTCCAGTCGTTTTTTTTCAAAACTTTTCTTTCTGGAGGCAAATAACACAGATTTCCAAGGAAGCAAATGTGGATGGCTGCAAAGGAATTTCCGAAGAAAGTGGATCCAGTAACAACAGGCCAGTCATTTTGAGCTGGAAAACTAGTTGTGGATGTGATGCATATGTTCCTCAAATATTCCTTTAACAGCTCCAAATGCTAAACACTTTCCTATAAAACATATCCAGCCACACACAATCACATTCATGTTTATATGTACGCACACACTTATGCATGCACATAATGTCTTCCACACACATGTGCACATCTTCATTTGACTGTTTAGTTTCACTTTGTAATAGGCTGGCAGCATTTAGTATACCAACCCCCAACACATTTCTGCTCTGTTCAAGATTACACATCATTTCGATTTGTGGAGTTAAAATATTATACAGGTAAAAGTAAGTATTCTTTGTCTAAGTTTCCTCATAACTTGCTGACAAAAATAATCCTGTGAGAGATAACAGTGTACTATATGCATGGAGCTCATGAGTCACCCAAATGTGGAAGAGCACCCAAAGTCCACCTACCTTTCCTGCAGTACTGAGGGGCTGCCAGGTAGACAGACAGGTAGAGGACAGTAACTGGAGCCCACCACTGCATCATGTTGCTCATCATCCCGATCCCCACATCTACTCACACAACACACACACACACACTCCTCTTCCTCCTGTCTTGCTTTCTGTCTTTCTAAGGGACGTGATCACAGTCACATGCTCGGGAAGCAACACCCATTAGGAATGTGGATGAAAACACACTGACTGTTGAGCTTATTGCATTTCACATGCAGTAGTTTGTACAGGAACGTTCCTTCTTTCATCCACTGCGCTTATTTTTCTGCCACCTCCCTCCCTCCCTCCCTCCCTCCATCTCTGTCTCTCTCTCTGTCTCTCTGTGTGTGTGTCAGCGTGCATGAGTGTGTGTGTGTACTTAGTTCTTTCAGGCTAGGCTGTCTGGGCTGTCATCTGGAAATCATCAGGAATTGGGGAACGCCTGCTCTATTGGCCGCACTTTTCTCCAGCTACTGGCTGACTGCTTGACTGGCTGACTGGTTAAGTTACTGATTGACTGGCCAAGTGACTGGGTGACGGAGTGACTGATTGATTGATGTACTGGATTAGATATGGGAGAATGTGAAAATTAAAAATCACAGTTACTGTGAACAAAGTTGTCACTGTTTTGGTGTTATTGCAGTATTGTCAAAATGTCCAGGGAATTGTTAAATAATTAGAAATATGCATTGAAATTATTAGTATTGAAATCACGACTGGAATTGAAAGCACCATGAACTGTTTGTAGTGAAACAATACCAAAACAATGCCATATGTTAACATGAAATACACAACACAGATGTGCCAATTACATACAGATGGGTCTTCTTGAGAACACACACCAATAGTGCTCCTCCAACTGGAAGATGAGGGAGGATGTCATCCCCCTGTTACCAAAATGAGCACAGTTGCATCCCCCTTGTCACTGTGCTGTGTGTTGATAAATCCATGCTGCTGTCCGTGGTGCTGAAGTAGCAGACGGATTTGTAATTGTACCTCTTTCTCTCAGCCCTGCCCTTCTATCTGTTTCATCTTGGATCTATAACATTCTCTAAACTATATACTATCAATACTCAGTTGTACACTATATTGTAGCCCATATACTCTGTAGTGCAAGCAGGAGAGCAAGAGGATCATAGAGACACAATGCTGCCTGTAGTTTTCCTATAATATTCCTTTAATATTTCTATGATTATTAAAGTAACATCTGTGCTGCTGAAAATACACTCCAGACCAAGCCACCTCTATCATAAAATATATTTTAGGGGAGACATGACTACAGATATAGATTTTACTGGAGATGTTTGGTGTCACCTGGGAATGGAGCAGGTGATGTGACAGAGAAAATCAACCTGCACTGACTGAGCTGTGCACGTGTAAGCATTATTAATGTCCACATCCAGAAAAAGAATAGTCCTACACAAAATATGCACTTGGTCCAATAGCCGTCCAGTTAAATTAAAATTATAATCACAATTATAATATCAACAATTAGGCTAGGCTTCTATGATAAACCTCCATAGTAGCCATACAAAAGTGGGTTCAGAAGAAAGTAAGACTAACCGGTTGATGCTGAACTTGGTTGATGCTGGACAAAATCCATGATGTTTTAAAAACATGTTTATTAAAAATCATACTCATCAGAACTAATAATATATCTAACTGATCCATAGTCGTCACAGTTTATAGGAAATTCAGCAATTGTTCTACACCTAACCCAGATATGGTAGTATTCCATGGGCCAGAATCAAACCAATACTTGCACAACAGATGGATGTTCCCCTTATTCCTTGTTCTCTTCTCCTAATACCCAATTTCTCCTTGGGGATAAATAAAGTATTTCTGATTTTGATTCTGTTAGGATGAGCTCTATTTCAGTCAAGCAGCACAGCATTTCAGCAACTTAGCCTACTGTTCTGCCTAACTGTATTTTGTTTTTTCGTGCTCTGACATTCTCAGCTTTGTGCACATACAGTTGAATGAATTATCCCGACCCTGCATGGCAAACACAAAAATCTAGATTTTATAAGCCTTGTTTGATGTTCCAGGCGAGGTGAACCATCATGCTCAATCTCCACCTCTTCTGAGACGATGAATGTCAGCCGAGACTGAGACAAACAGAGCAAAACAGGTACGTGTCAACATCAACAACAATGCACAGAGCACTCGGAGCACCTTGATTTCAGGCTGCCTTTGAGAATCTCTTCTGCTCACCCCAGCCTCCTCTCCACCGCTTCTTCTGCCCTTTGTTGTCACAGAATATTTGCACAAGCACTCGCTTGTCTTCTGTCTGGTGCCACAGCACATGAATACAGTGTGTAGGTGAGGGGGATTTCAGATTGTTGCTTTTGTTGCCCGGTCTTTGAGGTTGTGTCTTCTAAATTGAAATAAGAAATCACAAAGATTGACTGATATGGCAGTGATACCATCAGCCCCCCAAAAGGCACTCATTCCCAGGCAATGGCATTTCCTTGTATTGTAGATTAGGTTACTGGCGTCAATCCTAGTCCAACCATTACCCATGTCAAATCTGGACGAGGAATGCAGGATTGTTTACTCTAATAGCATAATGCTAATGAGTGCTGTTAAGCGGTTAGAATAAACAGTTAAGTCTTGTATCTGTGTACCATTAATATATTTGACATGAAAATCTTCTCTGTTGACAAAAGCCTCAAATTAATTCAACTCACAAAATGCAATCATACATGACATCAGTGGCTCTACTAGCCCATTTCCACAGAGAAAAAAAGATTAAGTGGAAGTGTCAGGAGTTATAAATCCTTGTACTTTAATACAAAAATTTGTCACTTTATATTTGAAGATATCTGATGTCTGCTTTTGCAGAACCGACTAGATGGTGCGTATAAAAATGAGAAGATGAAAATTATGCTATAATATAGGGCCTATGCACTTCATCCAAATAGGCTGTGACCATACATTCTCAGTTTTAAAGCACCCAAAAAATCATTCTATCAAAATATTAGGGTGGTACATAAAGTGAGGAGAAAAAGTGGCTATTCTTTGCCTGTGTGGTACAATTGTATCCGAACAAAAGACTATCTGTCCCTGCTTGTTTAGCATACACAAAACACTACCTTGTTAATCTGGTTTCACTCAAAAGGTTTGATTAAATTACACAGTGCTGTATGACTTTCGTTCTTGTCATTTTGCTCTACTGCCACCATATGTTTGTTTGAATGTTTGCTCACAGCAGATGGGCGCCGAAGGTATGATGCCGTTCCCTTTTCGAGCCTGCAGAATACAAAATACATTTAAATGGAAGAGGAGGCTGACGGAAAGCCCCGTAGGACAAGCTGTAACACTTGTCTGCATGTGATTCACACAACCAACGCACACAGCAACAGCAGATTGTACTGTGAGGGAGAAAACGATAGCCGAGAACCTTCCTTTTTGTAGTTCATCGCTCCCTTGTTTGCCTGGAGGTGGAGAGATTCAGCCATGTAGAACTAGAAATAAAATATGTCTTGACCCCTGAATCAGTGGGGTTATAGGCAGACAGACATACTGTAAAAATACATATTGATTTAAGAGTTCTTTTTTACCATCAGGGGGCAGTGTTATGACATACATTGTTGGAGACCCAAAAGACCCAAGTTATCCAAGATCCTGCAGAGTGATTGCCGCCGCTCTCTGACTCTTGTGGTGACGCTGCATGAATTCTGAAATAATTGAATTCTATTCAGATAAGGTCTGGCAATGTGAATGCAGCCAATTAACAGAGATCAAAGGGGTTGTTTGGGTTCAAACCAGGTGGGCACCCTCGAGACATCCTTTAGTTTAATTGCTTCTGTGCTGTAAATCACTAAAATTCTTCAAATATGCAAATTGATATGAGGCTACTATACAACTAAACTTGTATGAGGCTTGCTTAATAGTCAAATTGCTATCACACAAAAACTCTGCAGCTGCAAATTTATCTAACAATGCTGGGAGTCCGGATAATAGGTTTCCACCTGAGCTCCCTGTTGCACAAATACTGGGACTTTAAATGCCGGGGTTATTACTGTTTTCCAGCCCAGGACAGTCTCTCTGTGCTCACTATGTGGGGAGGATTTCAGATGCTGATCCTTAGTTAAATCCAGGTTATAATGTATCAAATAGTGTTACTGACGCTTCTTGGGAACTGAGCCCTCAGCAAGAGACCAAGTTAATGCTAGAGAAACACAAACCATGTTCCTGGATGATAGCCAGGAATGTACTTCTTCCAACTATAAAGTGAGCTGTAATTTGAACAATACTGCTACTACACTGTAGCTCATCTCTGCTATGTTTACACAGAGTAATAACCTAAGCCAAGGCCTTTGAGATGACAGGAGTTCGAACATTTTATTATTTTTAATCCCTGATCAAAGCTCTGTTCAAAAGGCGTCTGCCTTTGTCAGGCTGTTACTGCAAATAAGCATTTGTTCTTTCCTGATATGCAAGGTTAAAGAGAGAAAAAGATAACCAAAAATACAAGAGCAAGTCAAATGTTTTTTGGAATATCAGTATAAGATTGAAATGCACTTATGTAAATTGATCAGCGAAGCAGAGCAGGTTTTGGGAACCGCAGTCAGACATGGACAAGGGATTTGTGGCAAAACAGATCACATAACTCTCTCTGTAATGGGTGCATTAAAAGGATATAGAATGGATGTTTTGTTTTTCAGAGAGAAAGATCCAACAAAGACAATGCGGAAAAGTTTGCAGAGATAACTTTTGTCCAAACTGAAGACGATTGTCCATTGATTAACCGTAGTTAGTGGTGGTATGGCAGCCTTCACAACAAGTGAGGCCAGTGTAAGAATAGGCTGTCTAGCACATCTCTACCTAGCTGGCAGGAGGCGCATCACGCATCGGAACAACTAAACAGAAATACTGAGAGTGTGAGTGTTCAACCACAATACCTAATCATCATACCTCAAGCAGAATAATTACCTGAACTGTCCATCACACCTCTGGAAACAATTTCATCAAGCCTCATCTGAATAGAAACACAGCCTCTGTCTCAGTACTGAGTAGGAGAATGGAGGTGGTGTGTCTTGGACAGGTTGCATTATTATGGTTGGCCGTCATGAGTACTGAGTGTCTCCAAGCCCAAAAAGCACTTGTCTGCGTGATATACTACACAGCAGAGAGGAGCCAGCAACAGCAGAGGAGCCATTCTAGTCTAAATAGGCCACCCGTCTCATTACTGTGGCATCCAGTATTTATTATCATACAGTATTGTAATTAGTCATTAGGCCAAATAAGGCTTTGTAATTCCTATGAAATTAATAGATACTGATGGTAAAGTTCAAGATGCCCATTTCCTCCTTTGCGCTCGTGTAACTTTTGACCAATTACTTTATAATGACTTGATTGGTTGCCCAAATGTCGACCACTGACACAACGTGCACCTCTGCGGCAAAACAGATCACATAACTCTCTCTGTAATGATTACAAAGGAGGACAGAGGATGCTTTGATGGCACCGGCAATGCACAGAATGTGATGCAACAGCTGCGCTGCCTTTAGAGCAGCGACTGCAAGGGAAATGATGAATAATAATGTGACACTTTGTTGATCTCTGTAGGCAAAGTTTCTTCACTTTGCCTCTCTGCAGTGAGGTCAGAGGTCAGATGGAGAACAGCAAGCCCTCAGTGTCTTACTAAATGACACTTGAGAAGCACAGTTAAAAAAAAACATCTCTATTTTGGTCTTATTAGTGCAATGCCTGTTCCTGTTGGGACCCATTGCCGCTTGCAGCTTTCTGGTGTAGATTAGCGTAATGTGATGTTACACTAGTTGCCACTTAAGTGTTAGTATGCAAAATGACCTGTTACAGAAACATTTCAAATGTCCTACAAATAGCACCACTCATAAACATACAGCGCAGGCAACTTATGGATTCAAAGAATGCACACAACTTCAAAAAATCCTTAGGTTGTGGGTGATGGCATGTGCTTGTGTGTGTCAATCGAATTAACCTTTATGTGTAAGTCTGTGTGTGTGTGTGTGTGTGTGTACATGTTCACTCGA
>OMLB01015480.1:0-15612 GCA_900302555.1 Myripristis jacobus
TACAAAAGAAAAAGATGAAAGGAAATTGACAAAAATTGGATGAAGATCAAGTGTCATTAGGGAAGAAATGCAGCTTAGGCTTTTCTGTCTGTGTGTACACATTTCTAAAGCTAAACTGTCAAAAAATAGTCTTTGGGTATTTTGGTCTGGTGAAAAGCACAGATGATATCATTTGAAGCTATTTTATACTTTCCCCCGCTTTGAATTAGCATTTTGGTGTTATTGCTAGTTCATGGATTAATGACATTTTCTATGGTTCCATCTTTCATCACTGAATAAATGGCTCTAATGAGAAATGGTTCAAATGTGTGATCCTCTCTTTATCTCCACTTGATCTCGCTTAGATTTAATGTGTTACTTTTTTCATGTGTCAAACTGCGAGTTTTACATGGCAATAATTTGCCAGCGCCTATTTTAACACATTTTGGCCCCCTTTATTAAATTCCATCTGGGAATTATCCTGTACTTACTGCACTTAAATATCCTGTACATTGTATTTCCTGCATTTAAGCATTCACAACACCAGAGATTGTGTTTAACCAAGATTAGTGCAACCAAGTGGAGGACAAGCGCTTGTGTAGAAGAAAGTGATAACACACGTATAAATGTTTTAAAATGATTTAAAATAAAAATTAGGCCATTCTTTTCTCGCATTGAATATTGATGCCACACCTCAGAGCACCATGCACAGGGAAAATAAGCCTAGCCTTGCACTTAAACCTGTTCACCATACATAGCCCAAATGTTAGGCATGACAGGACATTGTAAACCCACTGAGCCCCTTGCATGGCCTCACAAGGAAAAGACACTGTAAGACATTGAAAGGTCATGATAAGACTTTGAAAGGTCACATCATAAAAAGGGTAAATAATTTTTATCTCCTTGGCAAAAAACATTGCACTGTTACGCGGACAATGAATCTACTCCTCTTCTTTTCTGTAAACTTAATCATTAAAATCTAAACCAATGTACTGCATGACAGAAGCATGAAATCAAAACATGTCTGACGTGTTGTAGCGTGTTTATACAGTTGCCAGACCATATTAGCCCTCTAGCTGCCTCCCGTTATTTCCATTACATGAATGTGTGCCTCCATCATTTCGGCGTGTGTGTGTGTGTGTGTGTGCATGCAAGTGAATATGCACGTGCCTCTGCTTACGCGTGAACGCATCTGTGCATTAGTATGTGTGCATGTGTGTGTCAGTGAGGAAGAGAGGGAGAAAGTGAGAGAGATAAATAGGTGGCATAACACAAATGGCTAGTCACCCGTGACTCATCTATAATAGCTATCATCATTGAGCCACATAGTGAAGGTTATTATCCGGTGCACGGAAAAAGAATGGCCTATCATAGGAGTCAGAGGCGAGCCACAGGTCTGCTATTGCTGGCTGCCTCGGGGTGGTGATGTGTGCATGTGAATCACAGAGGAGAGCGGGCCACGCAGGTAATGCAGGAGACTAATGAGGACATTTTTCCTCCCTTATTAGTGCAGTATTAAAATTTTATTAATGTAATTTTGAATGCTTTTTTTAATGGGCACATTTATCCAGCATCTCACAAGTTCATGACTGCATATATTTCAAGCACCGACATGCTCTACCCATTGAGCTACACAGGACCATGTATCATTTTGTACTGAGAATATCCTGGTGAGGAAATTCAGACAGTCTCTTACTCTATCAGCACAATGCTAGTCAGGCAAATCTTTTCATTTTGATTTCAGAGATTGAATTATTTGATATCATTGATATCAAGCGCCTGATAAAAGCGTGACATTTCTCGTTCAAGATGTGATAATGGCCGAGTGAGTGTTGGTTCTTGTCTGTTTGAAAAGAGCCAGCTCTAGCACGCTCTCAGACAGCAACAACTGATGAAACAGTTACCAGACTTTTCTTGTCTGATGTAAACGAGGGAATTGAATTTCTATCAAAGACATCAAGCTACAGTGCCCATAGCTCACAAAAGATCTTGAATATTCCTCCCATGCTCATTCCACGACCCACATTTTCATCTCGATGTCAAATGATTTTTAAATCCAATCCCTTTTTCCCTGATTACAGCTCCATTCATGCATTGCATTTTAAGCCCCAGCGATTACTGCAGCAGCCCGTGAGCAATTAAAGGAATATTTACACACTCTCTGCTTGAATCCATCAGCTGATAATGATGTGTTCATGGCAGCCGACAGAGTGCCATAAATAAAAACTGTGGCAAAAAGCTAAGCGGCTCTCCAATTTATATGTTATAAGCAGGGAAAGTAGATCAGAGATTGGCCAGTGCCTTCAGCCTCTGCTGTTCTCTTCATTTCTGTTACACCCCAATTTCTCCTCCCAACTCGCTCTTTCTCCTCTCTCATGTGTTCTCCCTTCACCCCTCTTAGCCCTACAGCATCTTCTGACTCATATTTTGTCTTTAAAGCTTTCTCTCATTTGGGTTAATGCAACAGAAAGATTGGCTGAGTTCACTCATGTGAAATACAGGTTTCATCGAGAATTCTCCCTTTCGCCTCATCATCTGATCTGCCAGCCAGTGAGGTGAAGTAATGAAGGCATTCCAACAGGATTTTCGACAGGATTTCAAGCAGCAAGTTTGTTGAGGTGATGTTTACTCTGTCACTCACTCACTCACTCACTCACTTACTCACTCACTCACTTACTCACTCACAACTCACAAATTCTTATCAACTCCCCAATACGCATGAACTCAATCGCACAATTATGACCTCACTCATGCTTATTCATTCATTCATTCATTCATTCATTCATTCAACCTTTATCTATTCTCAGTGGTCATTTTGGTTGAGGCTTCATTTACAATGACATTGAGAGTACATAAGAAAAAGCACAAAAAATACAATTAATTAAACCAAGTACAGGCAGATGTGAGATGATTTGAAATCAAGTGGAAATCAGTTAATTCATGATGTTGTACAAGGTTCTGTGATTTAGGGGCACAGATGCTGAGGGTCATTTTGCTTATCTCATTGCAAACTCTGGGTACTTTTCGGTCATCGGGCGAGGTAAAGACAGAAAGACCAGTTAAGCATTGAGGTCAAATAGGAAAAGTGATTTCCAGCCAGGCCTTTCCTTCTAGATGAAGATGTCCTCATGAAAATCCTGTCTCTAAGCGAGAGAGGACCAGCCAACCTTGTGATATACTGTAAGATACAGTGGTGATGGACACTGTAACGATCGCCGCTAATGAATCTGAGGGCAGAGTGATAGACAGAGTCTAAAGACTTAAGTTTAGAGACAGCCGCATTTCTACAGATTACATCATCATAATCTAAAACAGATGAAAGAAGAAGCCAGAACACTGGAAAACAGTTTCTGTTTCTAAAAAGCCAACTTTCTGTCTCAGTTTAAAAATAAGATTATCACCATAAATGAGATAAATGAATTTATCTCTGATCCAGACGCCAAGATATTCAGTAACCTTTTCAATAACACATTGATTTAAAGTTCAATAATATTATGTTTACTGTAAATGGTGTCAGTATCTCTGGCTCTTGAAAACAGCAGTTTGCAAGTTAAGATTATTTTCATTTAAATCATAAAATGGAAATTCATCACATTAAACAAACTTAAGGTTGATAAGTATGTATCCCGTGTCAAAAGCGTGTTGCAACTCATCAATGGCCAGTTGTGCACAATCAGCACAATAGTGCAATATTGTGTCATCTGCATACAGACATATGTAGCCGTGGAATTTGTCAAAACTGATAGCATTTAGTCAATGTAAGAGCAAAGAGACCAGTAAGTGTCAACATTGTCAAAGGCTTTTGAAAGGCCAATGAAAAGGGCAGCGCTGTGTTATCTATTGTAGAAATAATGTCACTGATGACTAGTGTTGTGGCTGTTGTAGTACTATGATTGGACCGGAAGCCAGACTGGAAAGGGCTCAGAATGGAGTATTTTCAACAGATGGGGGCCAAATGTGCCTGCCAACCAGGCGGGCACATTTGATGACCGGGTAGTTTGAAATTAGTCTATAGTTATTACATATTAGGTATTAGTTATTGTTAGTTATTAGTTATTTAAATTGCTGCTGTCACCACCTTTGCGTAGAGGGACAAATTCAGCAGTTTTCAAAGAGCTAGGGACAGTGCTAGATGTTACTTGTTCAGTGATAATTGGAGCAGAAAGCCTGAGAAAGAAGGGGTCCAATTTATCATAACCAATAGATTTTCTGGGATCAATAACCAGCAATGCCTTGTAAACGTCAGTGGGCTCAAGGACAGCTGAGAAGTATGGTTAGTACTTGCTGAGTCTCAGTAGGAAAGGGGACTGTATACTTTTCAAATAGATGAAAACATGATGCGAAATGTTTATTGAAGGCAAAACAGATGAATTTGTGATCTGTTATCAGGCAGTCATCTACTCTGATATGAGTAGGTAAGGCAGTACTGAGAATCTTCTTCTTATTCTCAATTTATTATCTTCCTGAATTTGGCTGCTGTAGAATAAGATTCATGTCCAGAAATCATGTCCAGGTAATAACAAGATTTTGCTTTCCTCAGAGGATGTGCATTTATTTCTAAGTTGTCTAAAAAGGGTCCAATGAAAAGCATCTAATCTTTTAGTGAGGAGATCAAGCTCTTTTTCTCTTTCTAAACAGGGATAATATTTCAGGGGAAAACCATGGGCTTGATCTATCATTCATCCTAAACTTTTTGATGGGAACAAATTAATCAACCGCTGAGAGGAACATCTTTTCAAAGTGATCCAGAGAAATTTCACCATCTAAGATATTAAATGTAGAATAAATATTGCTATAATATAGATCACAGAAAAAGGCTTGATTTTTTATTTTTTTTTAAGTTTCTTCTGAATACAATTTCAGACTCAGATCTCCTTAAGAATGTCTATTAACTCATTCATACTTGTTGACTCACAATAATTATCAACTTACCTATTCCTACTAGCTCACGTACTTCACTCTATCATATCTTGTTGGGGTAACCACAGTTAATAGCCAGAGTTACAATAATCAGAATACTTTTTTGTAGTAACAAGTCAGTTAACTCATTGTTGGTTTATCTTACTGATGCCGATGCGGATGTTGTTGGTAAGCAAGCTGGCAAAATGTAACATGCAAGCTGGACTGTGTGAGTTTAGTGTGCTTTCCCAAGCATCCAGAATAAATTGATTCAAAGGATGTTACTGTATCTTGATTCAGGCCGAGTTACTTGTGCATTTGCTGTCAACAACACTGAAAACTTTCAGTCAGTCTCAGATTCAGTTGTTTCTCCCAACTCAGTATTTTGGAGTTGCTAGTGCAGTCAGTAAGGGTTTGTTTCTCAACAGCAGCAATAACATCACCAAAATGCACATTTAAAAATCTCTCTTACCTGTGGGTAACTTTAAAGTACAAGTAAAGTAGTTATTCACTCTCTCACTAATTCACTCACTCTCACATTCACTTACTTACTATGTACTGCCACTTAGTTACATACTCACCTCATACTATTTCCTCACATATACTTACCACATAATTAAATTCTATGTGATTTCCCAGCCAGTAAAAGACCTTTGGTGTAGTGTCTGGTAAAGTGTTTTATTCTCCTTTTAAGTAGTTTCAGGGGAGCAACTGTTAAAAAGAAGATTAAAGGGAGAAAAACAATGCAAAGATAGAGATGGAGGCCCAAAACACAAATTTAACTGGTTTTGTGAGATTTCTCTATATTCCAGTTAATCCATCTGAGGAAAAGATTTTTTTTTAATGATAGTCTTTATATCCTGTTTACAGCAATTGCTTCCTCATTCAGTGTAACATCTTCTGATGGTAGCAAGATAATAATGACAGCATTAATGCTTGGGAACTACTGATGCACCCTGTGCAGGCTACAGAATAAAAAACAGCATTAAACATTAAACAGACAGAGGACAAAGATACACACTGGAGTACAAAATGTTTTTTTCAAAACCCACACTCCTCTCCCTGCTCACTCATTATTCCTCACTGTGGAAAGTATTAACTAATTGTGGTTGCGCTGCCAGTTGGGAGTCAAATATATTCAGATGGTACAAACGAGTGTGCTAGGCATCAACTGTTTCCTGTGTTGAAATTGGAACGGCTACACCCAGCAGTTTTTTCCCATGTAAACTGTGGTCTGTACAATATCAGCACAATTGCAACCAAAACTATAAAAAGACGAGTGGTTAAAAAGGACGGCCACATTGTAGACTCACTCCCAGACAAAGTTAGAGGTACAAAAGAGAAAAACATGCTTGTGGTCATTATATATTTAAAAACACAACACACACTGATGCGGATGTTTCACCCACAGTATTTTATTTTTTATTCTGAGGCACCATTATTCCTCCATGCAACCTTATTTCACTCGGTAACAGAGAACTGCCGAAGTTGCCAACAACCTATTCTGTCTTTACCGAGTCACGACAGCGTTGCAGTGTGCACTATCTGTCACAATATTCATGTTGCCACACCATGTCTTCAATTGGTATGACACTGCTGTGAGGGTTCGTGCGGAGAAGGCTGCTGCTGTCTACTCTGCAGTGCCCTGTGACAGCAGTCAGCACATTAACCCCCTGTCTCAAACATATTAACCACACGCCAGCCTGTCAGCCAGACAACAGGCAATGACCTGCAGCCTGGATGCCACTTCACACAGTGGCAGTTGCTTTAATTGCTTATATTGTTTTGCACTACATTGATCTGCCTGTCTTACCTAACACCAGACGTCCAGCCTCATGCCCATCTGGTGACATGGTGATCTGTACCATAATTCATCTCACCGTATGTGCTGTAAACGCTCATGTGCAGAACAAGGTAGATAGCAAGGTCAGCGTCCATTCTGCTTTTACACGAGCTTTCTTGGCTGTGTCTACTCCTGGTTCCTTCATTTGTGACAGTGTCATCCAAGGTCACCAATCGCCCAAAGTCCATGGTGAGACATGAACTGATGAGAAATGCATTCCTATGGCTGCCATTAACCACTTTTAAACAACAGTTAGTTCTGGTGTGACAATCTGAGTGGACAAGAGGCCCACCATGAGCGCTGATGTACAGTATAACAGCACAGCATGCATTAAGCGCATTAACTCCTGGGTTCTATATTGTAATGTTAATAAACTTTACACGGTGTCTGTACAAAGTTGGACGCGCTTCTAAAAGTAACTGGATTTAAATTGTGAAAGGTGGTCAGGAGATGACATATGGGAGGACAGAGGCATGGATACCAGAGGCCCCCACTGTTGACTGGCAGAACTGCCTCCCAGGCTATGGTTTTGGTTTTGGTTATGGCTCAGCAAGCGCTGCTTTACAAGCAGTTTTCAGGGCAAGAAGGTAGCATGAGCGGAAACTACAGTGGAAATTTCCAGGCAAGCTATGTGAAACATTTGTTCATCTGACTCATTTTTTTGGCAAAAACATTTATTTTGTATAAGCAAGCAAGGTAGCCATTATATGGCTACCTTGTAGCTATAAGCTCATTGACTCTCCTGAGATGCTTTGAGGGCAAGAGGTCATAAACCTGAGTGACATCAATAATGAAAAAGCTTGGTTTCATGCTGTTCAGCCCTTTGGAAATCAGGCCGTTGAGTGACATGAAATAGCCTTGGCTGGCCTTGTTTGGTCTAAGAGACAGGGCTATTGTTTCTTGAAGGCCTGCCAACCAGGCTGGCACATTTGATGCTCCTGACTCCTGTCCCGATCCTCTGTTTCTAGCATGGCAGCCTGTCAGCCTGTGACTTCACTGTTTCCTTTATGCTCCTTAAGACTGCCAAGTAGCAGGTCATTATTCCAGTTCTGCCTTGAGTATATTGAATTATTCACAGCGTTACAGTCAAGTGGCATTGTATTCATTAATTTGCTCCCATGGTGCATTCACTTAAGTGAAATATTCACAAGATTAAACAAATTTATAGGTATAGTACAGTGCAATAATGTGAGCTTTTCACTGGCCAATTTTAGATGGCTTGAATGTATATAATGCACAAAAGAGAAAACTGACACATTCACCGGTGAAAAAATCCATTTTAAATCAAAGACATCACACCTTGAGCTGTAACATCTGTGAGATGCAAGTGTATTTTGATTTTGAGGGAGAGAGAGAGAAAGAGGGAGAGAGTGAGAGAGAGAGAGAGAGAGAGAGAGAGAGAGAGAGAGAGAGAAATTGTCTCCATGTTTCTGTTTGTGCTGCTGGTTTGCATGACCTGACTGATTCGCATAATTCTTGAAGTATAAAAAACCCATGTAAACAATGACGCTATGCAACACTGAAGTTTGTGCTTCAGTGATGTTTGTGCCTGTCTGTGTCCTTTGGCACACAGCAGCAGCAGCTTGCACACAGTGGCACACAGACGTCAGGCTTCCTTTTTCTCCACTTTGCAGACATCTGAAACCAGACAAGGACAGTGGATGACTCAACACATCATTATGGAAGTCACCATTTGCCATTATCTGAGTCAAATTAAAGATGGACAGAAACTGTTTTTTTGTTTGTTTGTTTGTTTTTCTCGAGTTTGATGTTGCATGCACTGGTATTTTGGTTGTTCTATTGTGCAGTGTGTTATGTTGCTGTTTTTTTTATGTGTGAGCAGTTCCTCTTGCCTCTTTGCTGTTCTTTAAAATCCCCTTAGTGATGGCGACAGGCATTTCTGTGACTTTCAGTGACTCAAACTTGACACAGATTTCCACCAGCATCACATCAACTTACAGCAGTCAGCAGCTCTGGTCCAAATCGGTTTAGTTCTTGGATGAGGAGTTCTGGGATGAACCTCTCTGACTTTTCCTGGAATGGAAAGCACCTTGTCATCCCAGATGGAGGGGGGAAAGGAGGTCAGATGGTCTGTGGCGCTCAGCGAGCCAGAGATCTTGTCCAAAACTGCCTTGGTGACTTCAGCAGCTATGTCATCAGCCGCAGAGAGGGCAAAACAAATGTCACGCTGGGTTGATGGAGCCAGAAGCCCCAGAGCACTTTGGGGACAAACAGCACCACTGCTTCCCTCAAGCTGAGGAGGCTGGAACTGGGCCCTTCATCCATCCTCTCCATCATTTCTGTCATAGCCTGCTTATAGGAACTGTTCATCAATGAAAAAAAAAATAGTTCCTGCTTAACCCTAATGTAATCTGTCCATGTAAGTGCTTGGGTGAAAAGAGTTTCATTGGGAACTATTTCCTGAATACTGGAAAACTATTCTAATCTATTAGCTCCAACATGTATCCATGACATTGTCTTTGGAAAGAGCTTTGGATGGTTTGAGCACCACAAAACAGCACCCATCTGGGTCCTTTGTAGAGCGGTGCCGGGCAACAGGGGAGATTGCATCAGACTGGAATCCTCACCCAATCACCAAGAAACTAACCAGATGGATTACACTGCTCCAGGTTAGCCTAGGTGGGAAAGCATCGTTTTGTTGTATTTCGTATTCCTGTAGCAGTCTTTGGCTCTTTGTAGATCCAGAAGTGATGGGGAAATAAAAGACTAAAAACACATTTCTGTGGCTCACAGTATCACAGTATAGTAGTAAAGTCTAAACTGAGTGGTTTATCTGCTGATTTACTGTTGACTCTTTCAACAAGTCACATTTGACTTGATGCAAAATTGGGATTTCTGTCATCTGGAGAACTGAGCTCCATTTGGGCTTCAAATGCAATATCACTCATTTTCATGCCACTGTTATACCTCCCACATCTGAAATAGGAAATGGGATGCATCATTCACCTTTAATATATTGACAGGAAGCCTCCAGTGTCACTGTAGGTGGATGTGTTTTGCATAGCTAAATTTGCCAGCATAAGGACAAATATACTGTCAAAACCAAGACCAAGCCACCATAATACAATCTTCCATTTCAAACAAAATATCATATTTCCTGTTGCTCGTAGAAACAGACATAACCAGAGGTGCTGATGTGGATTTCTGGGTGGACTGTCTGTCTCAGTAACTCTTTCCGCTCTCTGAGATTTTTCCTTTCTCTTGCCCCAACAGCCAGTCAGCCATGTCTTTAGCTGTCAGCTCAGATGGGACCTGGATTTACCCCTGAACCCCACCTTTATACAGAAGATATCAGAGGTTTAATTGACTTTATCTGGTGTTTTAATGTACGTTAGGTCTGAAACACATGCAATCTTTACTTGCTGATGGTTGCATTTTCTCTTCCAGCAGAATTGAAGAGTCTGTCCTTATAATAGAGTTGTGTCGCCACTGCTGCTGTTAATCATCAGTTCATTAGTTTCACCTGTTCAGCTTAGTATTTAAGTTGGCCTGGATCCTTTGTTCTGTGCTTGGTCATTTTGTTTGGATTTATTTATTTATTTACTTACTTATTTATTGATTCATCCATCCATTTTCTGCCAGTTATCTGGAACTGGGTTGTGCTGGCAGCAGGCTGAGGGTTAGATTTAGATTTTTTACCAGAACTAACTGTTATCTATTTATTTAGTACAAGTATGTCTCCCATTTTGATTTTGGTTCGAGGAAGAAGCTTGTTGTGCTTGCCACGTGGATTTCATCTTGTTTTTGTGTTGAGACGAAGTGACAAACACAGACGTTCTCCACCGACCTCCGACCTTGCCACTCTCCCTGCGTTTAGGTGCTCGCCTCCACAGCAGCCTTGTAACGAGCATAAAGTAATCCTTTAAAAATGACCCCAATTTAACTTGAAGGGCCTGCGCGCGGCTTTCAACACCATGGATATGGGTGTTGCACAGTGTCAGGATTCAAAGGAACAAACTAAAAACCTATCAAAGCTACAATAAAATAAAACTACTTCCAAACTAAAAAATAAAAAATAAAAAAAAGGTTGATGACTGTTCCTTTAATGAACTGGAGGCTCTCTAACCTTTCAGGTGAAATACTGGACTGTCCACCTTATGCTCCATCACTACAAGAAACTATGTGGCTCTGGCTCTTAAGGCTGCAGCATCCAGGGCCAATTTTTTGGCAGCAATGATGAGCAAGAGTCTTCAAGAGCTTCAAGAGCAGCATTATTGCTGTAATGGCATAGGAACATCGTTCTGCAAGGACACTAATCTTCTTCTCACATTGTGTTAGTTATCAATTCTGCAGCCAGGCAAGTGGTATTGTGCATTATAACTCACAACAGTTGTTTTTTTTTCCTTTAATGTCCTCACAACACTCCAACATCGAGTAAAGTAAAACATTTACAACACTTCAACCAAGCAGGTCATAATATTCAAAGAGGGGACTCAATCTATTGAAAGAATCACATAATTACAGCCAGGCAGGAGGTCTTCTGTGAAGTAAAACATTCACAACATTATAGCAAAACAGGTCATATTCACCAGAGGTGGTTTCAGTCCTGTGAAATATTCATGATGGCCTAACAGTTTGCCTCCGTATGCTCTTGCTGCTGAAAATCTTTTAATTCATTACAAAGGCTTTTTTATTTTGCCGTCTCATGAGCATAATTCTTAGTCTATGTTTAAAGCCCACCTCACAATGCTCTCTCTCTCTCTCTCTCTCTGACTTCTTGACTTCTGTGCTGAATTCATTCCCAGAGTTCTGAATTGTTTTGTCGGGCTTCTTGGCGTCCCCCTCCTTCAAAGAAAACATGAACATCCTCCCCGGGGAACCCTTACCCTGTGCTCCCCTCCTTCTGTTGAGCATGTGCTCGCTTGTGTGTGTGTGTGTGTGTGTGCGTGTGCGCGTGTGTGTGTAGTAATGGTACACCACCTCATGCCTTATTTATATTGATGTCTCTGTGCAGGCTCCCCTGGCTTGGAGGGTAAAATGGAGCGATAGATGGGGAGAATGGCTGGGATGGATGGTTGAGAAGGATAGGAAGGGAGGAGAAGAGAAGAGAAGAGAAGAGAGAGAGAGAGAGAAGAGAAGAGAAGAGAAGAGAAGAGAAGAGAAGAGAAGAGAAACTAGACACACAATGCAAGAGAAGTAATGATGGCACTACATAGAGGAGAAGAGCAAGACAACAACATAACGATGAGAGCATATGAGAGCACAATAAATGATGTAGAACCACAGTAAGACCAGAGCAGGCGGCTGTAGAGAATGATGGAGCAGTTTTCTCAGCTGTCATCCGTTACCGTGAAGCGTTGAAGCAGGCGCTGGTTGGAAGCTGTCTCATTAACCAGCCTGAACACACGGCTCCTCCCTCAGGTGCATCGCCATAACCATGATGAGCGATGCATCTCCATAATAACTCTCTCGCACACAGGGATACTCTGCCATGGCAGTAATGAGCACAGGGATCTGCGCGTTCTCTAATTCCCATGTACCTCCACAGAAACTGCGTGAAAATGATTGGTGGAGAAATGAAGCTAATGACAATTCGTCTCCATCTGTCCCCACCAAGGTTGAAATCTCAGAGACAGCATGATGCCCTCATCAGATCCCAATTCTGAATATTAGTCTTTTTTTCTCCATTGGTACATACACAGCAGCGCTATTATTCAAAGTACACTCCGAACATCAGGATGCCACAACATCCTGTTGAGCCGTTTGGAGGTGTTGTGCGCTTAATGCAAGCAAACATCTGTAAAGGGAGGTGCTCACTCGATAGCTTCAGCAACATGCCTGCTCTCCCACCCCACCACCTCCTACTTCCAAGCTAGGTTTACACACTCGGGGTTTGATTCATTTTCAGTACATGAGTCACTGGTTGGTGATTTGATTTAAGAACTTTTTTTGGTTTTTGGAATGAGTCAGTTCAGCTGAGGTTTTATACCCATTTTATACCCATTTATGTACCACAATGTCAGACTATGTTTCTTTTGCAATGTTAAAATTAGTATTCAGACTTACATTAACACTTTTTATTTTTGGAAATAATTTTGATTAAAAAGTTGCAATTCATAATATTCCGTTCATCACCAGATGTTCTTCTGGTGATGCATTTCATACTGATTCAGACAAAAGTCTTAGAAATTCATTATTTATTTATATTAGCAGATCAGTGCAGTTGAATTCTTGGCATTTGTAATCGATGCACTGATGCAATGAATGAATCGTTGCACCCCTACGACTACTGCTATTCAGAAGAGCTGTATGCTAGATAAAACAACCATGGATTTCAACTAACAATAAACATATGTACCTAACAATGAGTTAATAGTGACTTAATAGTCGTTCCTCACCAAATAAAATCATAACATAATTATATCTTTGCAAATTCATCAGCAAATAATTCATTAAAACAGATGCTGGTCATGATTTCAGGCTCATAGTTCTAACTGAGAATTATTGGCTGTACTGATCAGCATCTGTTTTAATGAATCATTAGCTAATGATTTGTGAAGATATCATTTTGTTATGACTTTACTTAGTGAGCTACATGAGTATCAACTCACTAATAAGTCACTATTAAGCACATATGATGATGGTTATTGGTTTTGATAGTGCCTGACAGGCCCGACATCCACACTAATGTTTGAGGTCTGAATGATTTTGAGCTGTTGAAATGGTAAAACTCGGCTGCATGTTCTCGTCCCGCCTTTGAATCCTGGACTGCAGCCTCAACCAGGGATATTCCTGTCCCATGAACAACAAGGCATAAGATAATAAACAGATGCACCAGTTGATCTGTGTTAATTAACACATGAATTTACACTATTAATTAATGCTAGATGTTCATAGGGAATTAATCCATAATGGCAGATATTATTAATAGCGATTCCTATATGAGTCAGTCTGTTAATCAGATAGATTCTCATTAGTTGCTGATGTGGTAAACATTAATGCATGGTTTACTTCTTCATGGGCCATACATTAACTCACGATGATCTGTGTATTAAATAAGATGATTGATCAATGCATATTCATGCATCGGTATTGTAAATTGTATTCTATTGTATTGTATTGTTATTAGCACCAGTACTTTGATTAACAAAGTCTATCTCTGATGCAAAAACATGGTGTAGGGCTTATCTTGTGATGGTTTAATTAAAAGGACTCATGAAGCGCAATTACTGTAATAACATTCATGTACTAATAAAAGTGTGCATGACCTATGCAAATAAACCATGAACTTTTATTATGCCATCAGCAGCATTGACAAAGCCTCCCTAACGTGAACTTTACACACTCCCTGCCTTGCCGAATCCCCCAAAGTCACCTTAACCTTTTAACACAGATCAAAGAGGGGTGAAGAAAAAAATACAGCGAGAGACACCAAAAAGCTTTGGTCCAAGTTCAAAGCGCTGATGCGAGTGTGCAAGTAAGAGAGAGAAGGAGAAAGAGACAGAGAGAGAGAGAACATGAGAGAACAAGAGAGGTGAAGAGAGAGAGAGAGTCAATGAGGCACAACCCTGACTTCAAACGCTTACAGATTAACCTTACACCCTTCCTCACAGCAGCATGTTGTTTCTCTGAAAAGCCAGAAACCCATTAGTGAGTCCGAGCTCTCTTTTGGAGGATCGCGATGGGGTTACGGCAGCATTGTCTGAATACAAAGCTTAATGGGGAAATCCAGCTGAAAACTGAATTCGCACACAGTACAGTATGATGGTCCTGCAGTCCTAAATGGTTCAGTCTTGGTTTGGCGTCAACAAGCCAATAATACATCGACAAATGTCATCCAAAGGTGGCTGAGAAAAAGAGAACCGAGACTTTTCATAGTGTCGTCAAGAGGCAAAGACTAAAGCCGCCCTGCTGATATTGAAAAGTCAGCTGACACAGTGGGACCTTGATCTTGATCTTGGGACTGGCACACAGTCGGTGAATTTTGATTTAGGGTGGATTTTCATTTGAAAAACCCTACTGCAGTTTCAAAACAGATGAACATTTGGCCTCTGCCATGCTCATCTAGGATCATGGTAGAAAGGACATTTGCATCCAATCCTGTGTGCTTGAAATGATGGAAACAAAAAAAAAAAAAATCTTGGCTTGGCTTTTGATGTAGGTGTATGAGAGTCTTGGGGAAAAGAGCAGGGAAGGGTTAAGTAGAGGTTAAGTAGCGACTGTCAAAATGTGCTCAACTGTGACGATAGGTATTCTCAGAAGAGATGATTTGATTATGCGGATGTGCTTTGAATCTTTATTCTTTAATGATAGCCCTGTGTGAGATGTGAGAGGCCCAGATGTCTCCCCCGGTCAGGTCAGATTTGTCTGTGCCCGGCTGATACAGTGGAAATATCTTTATGTTTAGCCTTTGAGCAACGAGAGCAAATTCATAACTTCAGTGTTGGCCTGGAAAAGGCCAGGGGTCAACAGAGGGTGAATAAAGGGCAAAGAGCCATAAAGTGACAAGACACTTCAGTAATAATAAAGGGCAACATGTCGCAAAGCAGCACAAAGAGAATGAGCATGGCAGGATCGCTTTTGTGGTCACTGAGCCCTTTAAGGATCCTACAAGCCTGACAAAAAACAACAACAAAAAAACAACAAAAAAACATAAAATACCACATAATTCCATATATTATGAGGTACAACTGGGTAATATATCAATATTACATCGATGTTGTGATATCAGACTAGATATTGTCTGACATTTTAGATATTGTTTATATATTTTATTTTCTTCCTTTAATGTTAGCACATGCATGCTTCCACCGGTGAGCTAGCCGACATTGCAGAGTAACAGAAAAAAGTAAAGTTGGTCATGCCATATTTTTTTTTTCAAGTGGGCCTGCAGAGATCGATGATGTACGTACATTAACACTTTTTTTTTT
>OMLB01015480.1:15632-26152 GCA_900302555.1 Myripristis jacobus
AATAAGTTCCCATCCCCCACATAAACACTTTTTCTATGACATACAAATTAGGTATTATGTCAAGAAAAGGATCCAAAACTTTTATGACCTGTAGATAATTCCACCATATTCCAAGCAATATTTTCCCTGTTGTGTTACCCCATCCATATCACCCTGTCACCTGCAAAAAAAAAAAAAAAAGTCTGATAAAATCTCGAGAGGGGCTTGTCTAGAATTCATTTACGCTTCATACATACCTGATAAAAAGTTTTTTTCTAATCGGTTTCTCCTAAATGTGTAAAATGTAAATCATCCGAGGGATCAGTGGCATATATCTTCTGGTTGTATCCAATGATACAGAGCTTTTGGACAAATGCTGCATATTTCACATTTCACTTGATTACAACAGTCAGTTAGAAAAATATACAGACTATAGAGACTGAGATAGAAGAGCTGATGCTTGCGATGGTAGCCGTATAAACTGCACCGCACGTGTGCAAGTGTCTCGATGACATTGCAATTAGACACATGGAGGAAATATTATTAGAACTGATCATATTCAACTGACAGACTGATTAAAATGTGAGGAGCACTTATTATATAGATCAATGAGAGCTAGCTGCTCCTTGCAGGGTGCACTCTCAGCACATTTGCAAACAATCCTCGGTGCATCATGTATATCTGACGCCTTTTTTGTTTCATTTTAGTGTCTACGGTTGGATGTCTGCTTTTGTTTGTTCCCATCGAATGCGGAACATCTGAAACACTTGAAAAAATTAAGCTTGTACCATGCTGTCACAGCCTCCTCTCTCTACCGCTCTACCCTGTGTGACTACCACAAAAGCTAATAAAATGTTGATGGAGGGTGAAGGAGGCAAAAAAGTACACATCTGGGAGGCTGATTTCATGTAATTCCGACCCTAATGATGATGAATCAACTCCAGGGGGCTATTCAAGTAATCAAGGCTCGGGATGGAAATGGAAATGGAAACATTTTCTCGCCCTATAGGCTCATGAAAACACTCCATTATTATTGTCAGGTGAAAAAACACATCCACATCCACTTGGATCCCAACCAGTGTTAGAAAAAATGCTGGTTCACATGTAAGCCCCCAGTCGCCTCCATATCCAGCACTCTGTCTGCTTGACAGTGCTTACAGTGTTTAATGTAAGTCAAAGAGCACAAGATGAGGTCCACTTAACTCCTCTTACCCCTGGCTACCTCTTCATACCCACCACTATTCTGTGTTCCTTATCACACAGACACACACACACACTCACACACACACAAACCATTACATTACAGCCAGCCTCTGTCTCCCCTCTCAGCACTGCCGCTGCAGGCTCCCTCCTCTCCCACTCCTGGGAAGGTCATTGTCACTTAGCCTAGCGCTGCCCATCTGCACCTGTCACACAGCATCTTGTCTCTGCAGTTAAGCTGGCAGAAAATAGCCCTGGGAAGAGAGAGCACTATGGCATCCAAAGAGAGGAGGCAGCCGGAGTCTCAGCTCTGACCAGTGAGATTCGCCAATTGTCTTGGTGCTGCACTGGCTGCCTGTGCACTCTGCGTGCTTTTTGAACTGGAATCACTTGTGCCACTTCCTTCTGGTTGTTTTCTGGGCAGAAAATACCGCCTGTGCTCAGTGAGAAAAAAGGTTGACTACAATGATTCAGTGATATACATGGACATACAAGGATGTAGTGGTAAACTCAGTCAACACTATATAACAGATTTTACCTTTATGACATTAACCTGTTGGTAAGTAGCATCAATTTGTGGTATATTAACACAGGGAGCTGTGGGCATGTGGGAAGGGCATAAATTATTGCTTTTCTAAAAATATAATCAGTATATCTTAATTTATTTTCCATTCATTATATCATAACATTGTATATGTGTATTTGTGCCTGAGACTACAATAAATCTGACAAGGTGTGTCACTTTCCTCCCACAGTCCAGACACATGCAAGTCAGGTGCAACTCCATGCAACTGTAAATTGCCTCTGGCCAATTTTGAATGTGGAGAAAACAAAATAAAACAAAACAAAATAATGCACTATAACATAACATACATAACATTACCCTTAATGTAAAAAAAAGCAGATAAGCAGAAGAGTGAAATGAAAGATCATGGTGATGGCAGCGGTGCCTGTAATATATTCTCAATTTATAAGTCCGGTTTTTGTTTCTTTCAAGAGAAGCATTTATCATCATCCATAAGGAGACACCATATTAACAGATTTTTAGGAACAGGAGTCGAGGAAGGGACTGGCTCCATTCACTCCAATGCATCGACCTGGTATTGCAGTGCTGCTGGGAACAGCTCATTCATCAGTGTGACCTAGCGGCTTGGGAGGCTGCACTCCAGCTGGAGGACCTGGGCTACAGCATCTGCGCTGCCAAAGTGTCGTTGAGCAGGACACTGAATACCTCAGAGCGCTCGGCTGCGGCTGACCCTGGCCTCTGATCTACCTGTGTGGGGTAGGCAAGTGCAAAGAGAATTTCCCTACAGGGCTAAGTCAAGTATCACACTCAGCTGGCTATAAAACACCACACACAACGGCTTGGGACGAAGGTGGCATGTTGAGACTGCGACTTAATAATAATTTCAGTCAATTTAGGTACAACAGATTGATTTCACATAACAGTAAACTGAGCCCCCCTCAGACTCATAAACTGTTATCTTCAGCTCTTGCACTATAAAGCCCACTGCATTCTCGTGCTCATATTACATTCAGGTCAAAACCACTGAGATTTCTCAAGGATGCTTTTAGCCATCCCAGTGCACATTAGGCTATTATTTCAAAGTGTTGTAAATAGGGTCGGGCTGTCGAAAGAGTGTCCGGGTCTGATTGCCTGCACCTGTGTGAAGGCTTTTAAAAGAGTCCCTATGCAATGTTTCACTGCCTCACTGATGAAAGCCATGGGCTCGGCTGCAGACGTCTGTGTCCATCTCCAGCTCTCCGCTCCACACGTCCTTGTCGTTCACATTTGCAAAGCTCAAGGTTTAATTATTGTTGGTGATGCAAGCCATAGCGAAGCTGCTTAGTTTTCTGAATGCCTTTGCTTTAAAACTGTGCCAAAAATAATTGTATAATGAGCTAGAAAATCATTTTTAATAACTTCCACCCTCAGGGAAATCTTCAGGGCAATCATCACTTATTTTAAAAAATCTCCAAACTAACCAGCTATTACAAGTATAGGATTTATTCATGAGGCCAAAAACACTCTTCTAACCCTTTTTTGACTTCTGGAAATCCGTAACAGATTAATCTACAACATTTAAGCCATAGTATGAGTGGATGAAATAAAACTGACATTAATAAAACACATAGCAATTCTGCAGATAAGAAATAAGCTTCTTTATTCAATCACAATTAATCCAAATTAAATTCCAACTATTTGCTCATGTAGAAAACAGAGACTTATGCACTCTCACTTCTGACACTCAACACATATAATTTCTCCTCTAATGGGGGACGGAGGAGGGAACACATAGATCTAACAAACAATACAAACACATACATATCTAAACTGTCACATTCTTCTCACTGAACAGTGGTTCAAAATAAATAATCTCTTGAATGTTCACTGACAATAGAACTGCATCTGAGAACTTTAATGTATCAAATAAAAATCTATCAGTGAAGTAAACAATTGAAAAAGGGAAACATGGCAAATTCCACTTTAAGATTGCAGGTTATCAGAACATCATGTAGCCTAAAATGTCAAAGACCCTCGAATTTGGCCAGCAGACAGAACAATAACAAAAAGATAATTGTAGATAACTGGCAGAGGATAAAGTACATGAAAAGTTGACATCATTAGAAAAATGGCACATAGAGTTAACACATATTGGTGGCAGTGTATTGTTATCAAACTGTGCCACTCAGTAGGCAAAGACCCATTTCTTTGCTATTTTTCCTGCTACCAATTACTTATAACCACCTCTAGCTCCAGTTTTTTGGAAAAAACAAAGATGTTTGCTGTCTAGCTAGCAACAGGTACCGGTTCATTAGCAAAAAACACAAACAACCGGTTGTGGATTTCTCTCATTTCTCCCGATTCAAAATCCGGCAATAAACTTGTTCTTACCAGCGAGAAACCCTGTGAGGGCTCTGGGGAAAGTGAAGAGAGATAAATCTGGGAGTTTTATCTTAATTAACAGAGTTTCACACAAGGCAGTGGAATCCAAGAGTGCAACATACCTTGTTATCTTAATTAAAATGGTTTTGCACAAGGCAATGAAATCCTCGGTCCAGCATAGTGCTGCTTACCTCCAAATGTACAGTATTACAGTAGCTGCTGGCTCAATTTATGTGCCAGAGAGACTTTTGTTCACATGCTATTTAAAGCAATGTTGTCTATTTTTAATGGAAAAAAATAATAAATAAAAATAAATAAATGAAATAAATAAATAAACCTGTCCTAGACTAATTATATTACAGGTGAAAAGATGTATACAATCTGAAGAAATTAGAATTATTACAGTTGTAACTGCTGCCAAACAGTGAGTTAAAATTTAAGTTCATTTACGCTGTAAAACAAATGCAAACCAGTGGTGGTTGGACACTCCAGCAACACAAAAACATTCGTCTTGCTATATTCATAATTACATGGGAGAACTACTCAAATCTAGTGGCATGAAGTAACAGCATCTTCCACCACAAAATGTCACATAAATTATTATTAGCTTACAGATTTTTCAGGCTACAAACAACACACCTTTTCAGATATAATTATTTTTGCTGGATACACTTCTATTCCCTTTTTAAATTATGAGACTTTTGTGAGACACTGGGTAAAACTGTATGGGTCATAGAAACAGAAGTATAAGAGAACCACAGTATGAGAAAGCATTAAAAAAAATGAATGATTTATGCTGATGTTGGCTGATACTAATTTGAATTTACTTTGGTTTTGGCAAGATTCTGGAAATAAAGGTGTAATTAAGCAATCCATAAGGAAACTAAGCCACATGGGTATCACACACACAGTAGACATTGGTCAAGACAGAAAAAAAAACACATATAAAACTTTGCTATCCTAAAATCTCACTTGCTCTCCACAGAAAAGCTACATTGCATACTGTAAAAGGTAAGGGATCAGTGTTTTGACAACTACTAAAAAAACATGTTATATAATATTAATTTGCACATAAATAAACCTGTTCATTTGAATTTTATTATCATGAGTAGAGATGTGGTATTTAGCACTTAACTTCCTTTCATAGGTACAGGTGATACGGTTTCCATTTGCGCATTCATCCAGTTTTTCTGGCCTTGTGGAACAGTTCAAGACTTCTTCGGTGTTGTCCATGAGTAAGTAACAACTGTACTTGTCTTCTGTGGTAAGCATAGGAACATCACTGTGCAAGAGTTCAAAAGCCCAATCTCTCATCACAGAAACAGGTCAAATCACATTTACCAACTCCCATTAGACAAGCTGCAATCATATTGTCCACTGTTCCAATATGTGATTGTCTGGAACATGTGTTACTCAAACATTTGTGCAAACAGCACAGCATCAGTTTGACAAGTTGTTTCTACTAGGTCCTGCACATAAGAACGTCTGCAAAGGGCCCCAAGAGGTTCTTGTTGAAGATACATCTGACCCAGACTAGGTAAGTGGTGAAGGGCTTAATGTTCTCTGAAAAAGTGTAGTTCTGCTGGGGAAGAATATAAGGCATGTAGGTGTTCTCTCCCTGCTCCTGGATCCATACCTCATACTTCACCTCTCTTACCTTCAGGTATTTCAGATTCCACGGGATCTGCCAGGAAACTGTGAGTTTAGCCTCGTTGGTGGCTTGGACCGAGGTGTGGCACTGAGGTTCTCTTACTCGGCCTGGATGAACTGTGCTGGCCAGCTTGGTCTTCTTCAAGTTGGGCCTGGTCCTCAAGCCCTCTTTGAGGACTTCCAGGAATGAAGGGATGTCCACCAAAGTGTCCTGATAGATTCGGAAGAGCCATTCTGGGTTGCGGCAGCACAGGTGCCTGGGAACATCCTTGCTTGCCAGTATTCGTTCTTGCTCATCCTTTTCCAAATGGGTGATGCCTCCTTGTTCCCAGGGTCGATCTGGGTGGGTGACCGTGTTCTCTTCCATGATGTTCCTCCAGGAAACATACTGAAGGTCCATGCCTGGTAGTGAGGCAAGGGTTTTATATGGGGTGTACTGTTCTGGGTTCACAGCAAAGGGGAAGAGCTCCACCACCGCAGCTCCTCTGGGGAGGAAGAGTGAAGTGACAAGCTGAGCTCCATGCATACTAACTAACATTGAGGCCCTGCTGATAATCTGGATGATGCTGGGGAAAGACTGTTCCTCCAAGGATACTGTAACCACTCTCATCTGAAATTCCTGGGCTAGAGCCATGATTAGCTCCGCTTCATTCAGAATCAACCTTGTTGATGAACGACTGAACACCACAATGTATTCATCCTTCTTCTCTTTCTCCTTCTCCTCTTCAACGCTCCCAGCATCCTTCTCCGTCTCTTCTACCATGGTGATGTTCATCCTCTCCATCATAGCCTTGGCAAACTGACGGATCTCATTCCCTGAGACCAGGATGTTGGCTTTGGGTCCCTGTGGTTGGACAAAGCCATACTGGTACCATGTGGTCATCTTGGACAAGCCAACGTATGACTTGGTAAAACACATTAGCTTGCCAAAGTTCCTTAGCTGTTCTTTGAGTAGTGGCTGCTTGCTGCTGAGAAGTCGGTAGAGATCAAAGTGTGGACCTTCACCCCAACCCTCCATAAACACTAAGCGGGCCTCATCATCCAAGTCTGAATACTGTTTCATAGTATAAAAGGCTGGGAGCAGGTCATCATGGAATACGTGCATTAGGTTGTCGGGATTAAACCGGTTCAGAATCAATGTGACATCTGGTACGAACACAGGCTTGGGCATGAACTTTAAAGCAGCAGCAGGGAGCTCCAAAAAGTTGAAGTACTGTGTGTTGTGATCCTCTACTGAGGACAAGTCCAGCAGGGCAGGCTGGAAGCGTCTGGGCCCTAGGTTAGGCAACATGACGGAGGAATTGGAGTGGAAGAACACAAACTCCTCTGCCTCCGAGCAGTAGCAGAGGTAGTCAAAGCGGCAGATGCGGTCGGTGTGCATTTTGCCAGTGCAGACCATGCGGGTGCCGTGCTCCTGTAAAGCCAGCAGGGCGGCATGATAGTCGATGCGGGCCTGGGAGACCTCCTGGGACTGCCGTGTCAGGTGCAGCTCCTCCTCCAGCAAGGCAGCATGCTCACTCAGCATGGAATATTTCCAAAGCAGCGCTGCAACCACAGAGACCAGCAGCCCATTGAGGAGCGCGCCCACGCTCATCCTGCAGCCCGCCACTGAAGCCCGCATCACTGCTGCTGAGGACCCACCTCCCAACTCCAACCAGCCACCGATCTCAGGGAAAGGCAACGAGACATCCGCCGACACGCGATGACTGGGGAGGAGAGGTTGGAGCATAAGAAAAGAGGTTTCAAAAAAAGGGACAGGGGAAAGAGATGGGTGGTGGAGGAGGAGAGAACAAAGGGTAGGAACATGAGATGAAAGGGAGAAGGACAGAAGAGGAGAGATCCAGGACACAAGAGGAGGAGCAGGAAAGGACAGTGTGGCAGAGGAGAACGGGAAGGGAAAAGAAGAGAAATGTTAATGTACAAATCATAAAGCTACCCTACATACATAATAAACAAAGTCAATATGCTCACCTACAATTTATGTAAGCTTTAAGGCACGACAAAGCAGAGCAGCCATGAGAGAATTCTAATGTGGTCCAATAAAGGCAGGGACTTAAGTCTATAAAGCTGCAGTGTCAGTGATGTAGTCAATACAATCCAGCGATTAATCACAAAATGATTCAGAGCACTCGCCTTTCGGGAAAGTTGTTGTTTACCTCCGTGAATAAAGACAGAAAGACATTTTCTTAACCTCACATCCCCTCCTCCCATCCTTCCTGGATATGTCAAGACAAATTACATTGTGAGGAGGCAGAGAGAAAGGAAAGAGAGTATTGCTCTCAATTCTACTCATCTGCATATTGAGAGAACAAGTGAGTCATTGAGAGACTCTAAATCAAACCAACGGCTAGTGGCCAGCAGCTGCCTGCCTGCAAACACGAGGCAACTAGCATGCTAAATATCCATCTGAAGGCTAGCCTCACGACCTTAAAACAAAGGTTTCCATGAGAAGGCATGGGATAAAATATCACTTTCCGTTTTTACTGGTCTGTTAGATTACTGCTCTCGCTTTTCCCTTCCCAATGCATATTACACATACACATGTACACACACAAACACACAACTTAGAGTAGGGGAAAGGCACTCAAGGCAATGCTTTGGTGTGACCTCCACTGTGTGACAAAATGGGATTTTGAGAGCAGAGCAACTCTTCCCTTCTCTGAAGTGTGTCCTCAAGCAAAACTAAACTAAATCAGGCCAAACCAAACAAAGCTAAACTGCACATTTGCTCCTCAGTTTTATAGATTATCCACAACAGAGGGATCTAGGTGTACACATGCACACATAATGCAGACTTTCATACAGACAGGGAGAACAGGCTATCCAGTCTAATGTCTCCACTGTCTGTCTTTTTTTTTTTTTCCCACTTTTTACCCTTTCATTCTATTTCCATCCTGCTGTCAACTTTCTTATCTCACTCTCTTTCTGTTACTGTAATCAATGTCATCTGATGCTGCCTCTTATCCTACACATTGTCACTTTTTATTGCTGGTTACTGTCTCTTTGGTTTAATCGTTTTCATAATTCTGCTTTCACATTCTCATTTGCCCACTTGTCTTTCTCTTTCCATAGTTCATGTTTTTCCTCTCTCCCTTTCTGTTCTGCAGTAGCCGCGCGGAGTCCCTGGGCTATTGCTGACATCCCAACAAGTACAATATGTCACTGGCAACAAGGTCAGTCTTTGTGATCAAACTCTGCAGTGAACACACAGCCGGAATATACAAAGTGCAAAATACTGTAAACTAGAGTAACTCCAGAAAAGCAAGAACACTGGAAGCTGACCCCAAAATGCACTGTATGATGCTGAGGTCTTACTGGACACAAATGTGGGCACAATGGTTGACTTTTAAAGATGCAAGCAGCATTGGTCTAAGATTGAAACAGAGCATATATTTATTACAGTTCACCAATCAAACACTTTTTGAATTTAATGTGAGTTACTTTCCAATTCAAAGTGAGCTGAATGCTGGCGTGGTGGTGGGATGTAGCACTGAGAACTCTGTGATGGAGTCCCAGAACTATCAAATGTTTGCGTGAGCACCAAAACTTTTTAAGCTCATAAAAATGGAAGACTATGATTTACTAACCAGACACAACGGGTGCTTTGCATGTCTAAAATATGGAGTGAACCAGGGTGTAGGATTTTTGCACGTTAATCCTACTACATGCTGTATATATTAAACACGGAGGACTAAATGGAGATTTATCAAATAATGTAGACAAGTATTTCTTTGCTTAACTCAACTTATTTCCAGGCTGTTGAAGAAAGGCTTACAATGGCAGGAATAATGCTTTTTTTCACCAGATGTAAAGTTTCAAAAAAGATTACATTTCTCTTTCCCAAAAAAGAAACCAGAGAAAGTTGATGCATGAACAAATTAGTAGAATTGTAGTGTGGCAAATCTGTTTATTACTATTTCAGAAATATCTTATACTGTAGTATTGGTGCTATTAAAAATAAAGGACTAATTAGGCTTTAAAAACAAATGAAGGAAAAGATGGAGACTATGTTTGCTCCATTGTCACATAAGGCATGCTATTAAAATACTGTCCAACGACAACAAAAACATCATCCTTCTTTTTTCTTCCATCTGATGCAGTGTATTAAGCACAGTTAAACCTCTTCAACTGTGCCAAGCTCATTTGCATGGCAGATGAATGCAGCAGAGATTTTGGAGCACCTACTAGGACCTATGTATTCCTGCAGCATCATAGTGGTTTCTGTCAGGCTTGAATGATCATCACTAAATCCACTTCTTTCCTGAATTGGCTTGAACTATTATGGGCTTCACAAGAGGGGTGGGTAAAGGTCATCTGCTCCCTCTGTATCCTGACATAATGGTGACTGGAGGCCAGTGGCCATAGTGAAGGCGGCAGTGTAGTAGAAATGAAATCGAATTTGTGCTGCTGTTGACCCTCACGGCTCTCTGGCTGTTGACCTTAATGGCCAAACTGCAGACAGGACAAGACAATATGGCTGGCACAGTTATCTCTTGGGCTGTATCACATAAAAATAAAGGGCTCTAGTTTCGCAGACCGTGTGTGGCGGGGGTGCAGCACAGCTGCGCTTTGCCAACTGGGTGTGGCCAGGCGGATTTTGCAAGTTTGGCACGCCGTGCACGGTGGCGCAAGTACTCCGCCGTCCCTCCTACCGGCGGAAGGGAGGAGAGAGGGCGTGGAGTGGGTTTGACACAGCCGATTCACTTTAAACCAATCAAATCAGCCCCTGTCCTCGCCTTTAAAATGTGCTGTGCGAAAGCGTAATGAACGTTTACACAACTGACATGGAGGTCTACTGCCGCAG
>OMLB01015481.1:0-13097 GCA_900302555.1 Myripristis jacobus
TCTCTGTTTTGCGCTCTCCCTGCCTAATACCTCACCGCTGCGCTGATCCAGTCCTCCACCACAACCTCTGCCACTGTGGCATGGATAAATAGGCCAGAACAGCTGGGTCTGACTCTTGACCAGGACCACCCCTCCAGACTTGACCAGCAACACTCCTTTTCCTCCCCACCGCCACCATCTACGTCTCCAGGCCCATACGTCTTAAAGACCCACAGCATAATTGCAGCATGCTGTTTACCCATTGCTGACTTTGTTGACATTATGATTTATTGGATAGAGGATTTTTTTTTTTCTCTTTTGTACTCCACAAATTCTTGTCTGTGATACATGAACCAACAACATGTGACTGCTAAACAGTTTAGCACAATTTACATATATTTTGAGGTCATGAAAGGCTTGTTTAAATTTGCAGTGTCTGTAAACACTTGGGTCATAAAGCCTTGCATTTTGAGGTATGGCGGCGTGGCTCTAAACAGTCAGCGAGAGAGAGAGAGAGAGACTGAGTAAAAACAATTTTCCATGTCCAAGTCAAGTGCTTCAAGACTATACACAAATATATCCAAAACTTGGATGGCGAAAATTGTGCCTTTAAGTTGAGAGTGTGTTTTGTGAGGTTGTTTGTTCAGCTGCTGAGGGCCTCAGAGAGAAGCCTAGGGAGGCCGTGGAGAATTCATACCTTCCATTCATCACAGAGGAGAGCGAGCGGGGACTTGAGAGGAGGGGGGGTTGGAGGTGGAAGGCAAAGAAAAAGCAAGGAAATGAAGAGACGAGTGTTCTTTTTTTCCCTCCTCTGCTGAGTAAGGGGAGAGGTAAGCTCATTTTTCTGACAGCTGGGCTGTGAAATCTCTGGTTGACTGATTGAACGCTCATGCCCGATTCATATGACTGTTGTGTAACACTTGCATTTGATTTGCCACAGCCTGGTTTAGTCAGCTGTACACTCACAAATGATGTGCCGTTTTCAACACATACATGCCTCCAGCTTTAAACAGTGTTTTTTTGTCACTGTTCAGCACAATACAGGTTGTACATGCAACACTTACATACAAAAAAAAAGCATACCAAAAAATGTTACATACAAAAAATGTGTGCTACCCCAAGCTCAGTATGAGGATGTGTTTGAAAGTGCACCACTTGAGTGTCTAAAGTGTATTAAAGTCTCTGAACACAATTTCCAAAAACTGTTCTTGGATGTATTTCTGCATGCCTGAAGCTAACCCAATAAGAATTGAAAGCTGGTATCCGATCATTTCCCCACATCTGCATCTACTGTTTGTCTATCTATCTGCTTTGCAGTCGTGCAAGTTGTACTGAAAAGCCCAGCTTAGAGTAGCTAGCTAGCTTCAGGTTTTGTCCGATCTTCGAATGATAACGAGCCGCAGTACAAAATCTTCTGAGCTTTGAGAGACTGGAAGAGAGAGAGGCTGACTTGAGAGGCCACAGTATGTTTTTTTGAGACAGAGGAATATCTTTAGCTTGCCTTGAAAGATTGTTCCAGAATTGACAGGGCACAAAAAACAAAAAGGCCCAAGAGATGTCTAATTAGAGAGTCGTGTTAACATACATGAGCCATCTTCTGGGTATTTGCAGGCTACAAGAAACATGCATGTTGTCAGCACAAAGTTATTGCCTCATACCTTTTCAAATTTGCAATTTTTTTAAGTTGGACAACAAAAAAATAAAAATGCATGCTCATGTAACCCTTAATTAAGGTTACATTTACATTCACCAGCGACTGCAGACAGATAAGGGACAAGTGTGAACCCTGCTGGTGTGTTTTTTCATGTTAACCTTGAATCAAAGTATCTAAACTACCATCACTTCACGCTTCGACTCGACTGTGCACCTCCATGCTGCTCCCACTTCCCCAGTCATGTCCGAGGCCACACCAAAGCCTTGCTTCATCCTGTTGTTACTCACTCCAACTGCAGCAGTGTTGCCGCACAATTGTCACATCAGCACCTCTCACTTCCCCAAAACATTTCCGTCCAAAAACATGCCTGGATGGCTGACTTCAGATCAGGAAGAGCGCTCCTGCTGCGGTCAAGGAATAATCCCAACCATGTGAACGATGCTGCGCCCAGAACAGCTGTGTGCACTGCTGATTCAACATAATACTAGCGCTGTGGAGGAAATTTTTTAACATTCAAGCATGTTTGGAGTAAAATATTTTGACATAATCACATTTGCTATCATACCAGCGGCCACTCAGAGCTGCGCTAAGGCCAGGCCAAGGAACCAAGAGAGGGAAAAATAAGGAAAGGGCGGGAAAAAACCACACGGAGGGGTTGTTTTGAGAGCCCAATCGTTTATTACCCTCGATTTTCAGGGGCTGAAATTTCAGCCTCGCTGTGAGGAGAAACTCGAACCGGTGGTCCAGCTGTCCACAGCCTGCCAGTGCCGAGAATCCTCCACCGCACACGCTCTCTCAGACCCACCCTCCCTCTCGCTCCCTCTCCATCTCCATCTCCTCCAGTCTTGCCTCTCCCGGCCAGGTAATCAATGAGGAAAGCACACCCAAACACAACATGACTTTGAGAGGAGTCTGTTTGGCTGCTGGATCAGATGTGTCTCTGTGTCTCCTCCAGAATGAGCTGTTGTGACATGCAGGCCCCGCAAAACAAATCTGTCACTTTGGCAGGATGACCATATTCCTTGTTGTGTGTTTTATGTTTCTTTGCCTGTCTTCCTTACATGGCAAGTGAAAACTTGATCGTCAGTCAGGCATTTTTTAGGCATTACTATCTTTTCGGCGGATCACTCGCAAACGGCTTTGTTTATGAGCTGGCCGCGATCAGTGCAAATGGTGGAAAGAATTTATGATTTGTTTAGCGTGCATCTTTATCAGACACAGGAACCTGCGTACAGCCCTGTAAAGCACTCCAAGATAAAACAAAACAGAGGCTGGAGGCAAGCAGGCAGCCCCAGTAAAACAGACCATTAAAAACACTGGATATTTCGCACATAAACTCTGCATCTCCCACTGAAGGAAGGGAAGAAGGCCGCTCCGAGCACACAGTGACTTTATTATCAATAAGTTAAGCGAATGCCCGAGGCAGCCATCCCTCTGTCACACACAGGGAATTAGTAACCTTGAGCAGTGGACAATGAGGAGTTGTCTGAACCGCCAGTATCTGGGACACTTATCAACAGGTCTTCTCAGGCAAACTCTCCCGCAGTCTCCTAACCTCAGCAGCGTCGGGACAGGGAAAGATATGCTGCCATGGCAACACGATGTCAGGGAAAACAGTTTAGATTTGGTCTTGGATCTTGGTTGCATGGGACATCAAAGCATGTACAATGTTTTTAAGATAATCTAATAATCCTAAAGCGAAGAGCTTCTCTTATCGCTCGTCGTACAGGCAGGTTGGAGCACCTTCTGGAGTTAGGAGAAGGGATTCGGCATCTTGCTCAAGGGCACTTCAGCAGGATACATTCTTGCTGTTAAATGAGCCTGGATCCGAGCCTTTTGGCTGACAAAGCCTCTTTATTCTTCAAAACACTGTCTCCCTCTTCATGTGCAATAGTGTATCGCCAATGCCGTGAGTAAGGCAGTTGTCTGATTGAGCTGTTTACATGATTCATCTCTCCATAATACTCCCGTTTACATGAGCAAAGTACTTATTTTGATTATGCAAAGAAAATTGTAGGAGTAAGATGTTTCTTATTGTGGAAAGAAATGTATTCGTGAAGGA
Organism: Myripristis jacobus; assembly: GCA_900302555.1. Lineage (NCBI taxonomy): Eukaryota > Metazoa > Chordata > Actinopteri > Holocentriformes > Holocentridae > Myripristis > Myripristis jacobus. Next base: position 3,696 of record OMLB01015481.1, read on the forward strand.
GTTCAGATGGTGGGAGTGTGTATGACAAGAGCCAATTAACCAAGTCAGAAGTTTTGCTTTAAGGATTTAAGCATCCCTCAGTGCTTTCCAGCAAACACAGACCTCTCCAGTCCCTCTGACATATCCATCCGGTTCAAGTTTTTCTGCCGCTTGTGTAAGAACGACACCACTGCGACAGCTGTGACCGTATAAAAAAAATCACTAAATCCACGTCTTGCAACACAAGTTACATAAAATCTTCCAAACGAGCAAAATGTGACTTCTGCTTCCTGTCGTGTTGATCTGGTCCAGCACAGACTGCATTTCCCTTTAACCTCTGTGCAACATGAGGAGCTGGACCTCTCAGTGGTTTCTGCCATGACACTTAATTTAATACTATACCACTTTAATATGTTGTTTGCATGGGCTCTGTCTTACTTGTATAATTGCAATAATCACATGATAATCAGTTTTTGATATGCATGCAAACATGGCCAGATATACCTATTTGTTAACTTTGGGACAACTCATGAGTTATAATACGTAAAATATTGGATAACTGGATCACAGAATATCAGTTTGATGATGATTTTGTGAAACTGCGCACCTTTGGATCCATTTGTATCAGCTGTGCCTGTGTGTCGCACAGCTCCAGAGGGCAGGCGGTCTGGATGTGGTTGCTATGGAGGGCGGTGGCGATGGTAGTGGGCCATGAACAAGTGCCAGAGCAGAGTGAAGGGCGGAAGAGGGTACAGGGGAGGAGGAGCAGGGTTCACGGGCCAGCAGATGTTTCAGCTTTGGGTTTTGGCTAGAAAAGGGCAATTAAGAGCTGCTCTTAATGAGGCTGGCAGCCACCCCATAAACTGTCTGGTTCAGTCAAAGAGCTGCTCATTAGACTGACCTGCCCAGACAAAAAACGGCTCCTGGCTCCACCCACCAGCGCTGGAATAGGAAGTGATGGATCAGACATTTGAGAGATTGTATGCTAGTGTTGGACAAAGTTATGTTATGTCTGGCTCTCCTGACAATGAGCCGTGTGTGTGTGTGTGTGTGTGTCTTTGTATGCCTGGATGTTTGTTGTGCGCCAGGCCGAGTGTGGTAATGATGCAAATTTTCCATTAGGTAGCGAGCTGTGTACCGCCGGCATGAAAGCGCTGACAGCCAGCTGAACAGTACTGATGAGGCTGGCTTTGCAGCACATTAAAACACTGAGAGACCGTGATTCGAATGTCTTACTTTCCCAGCCTTTATGCATATTAATAATACTGGGCACCATAAATGGTAATTAAACAACCACAGAGCTAGAAAAAGAACAAGGACCCCGGAGAGCCGGTTCACAGTATGGATTTGGCAGGCGAAAAGACAGGCAGAAAGACTGATTTTCATTTCCCGAGGCCTCCGAGGTGCAATTCATCGAGGCCCAGTCAGCCCTGCACATCCAAGTCAGGGTCAGGGATCCTCCACTCTCGTGCTATCTGGTATGGCCTGTCCCCAGACCTGTCTTTTTGGGTTAAACCTCCGGCACCAGGAGCACTTGGCACAAGGCTCTCTATTGAGTCTTCACCGAAAGTAGGTCATTTGCAAAGCCCTCACTGGACGCACAAGGCGGAAAGAAAATAAACGAGGAGGCGAATGGACACGGTGCTGGCTCTGCGCTGGGCTGCAGGCAGAAGAGTTGAGCTGCTTCCTGCGAGGGCCACAGTGGGATGCTGAGAGGAGGGTTAAGAAAATGCAGTGTTTTCACAGTGTATTGTTTTTGTTATTTGTTATTAAATTGTTATTGTTCGCGTAGATAAATCATGTCTCTGATGTCGGGAGTGCACAATGTTCCCTTCATTGTTCTGTATTTTGCATGTGAAGTGGCTATCCAGGCTTCCCCCTTGTGGGATCAATAATGTTTATTTTATGTCAGGCAAGAATTTGCCTCCATATCTCCTTCATAATGCAGCTTACCATATACCCCTTCCAGCTGAGTGTTTGTTTGAGTGCAGTCATACCACTGAGGATGTTGTAAACAAGCCAGGCCCAACACTTTGACCTGAAACAGCAAGTTTGCGGCACACATGTTGTTGTCATCACCAACCACCAAGATAGGGCTTCTAGAAATATCTAGTGGAAACCAGCCGTGCAGGAAGTGAGAAGAAAAACGACGACGCTCAGATGAGAGACAGGAAATCAGGTGACTAGGGTTTTATTGTTTTTTTTCTTATAGTGTTACAGAAGAAACAGATTCTGGCTCAGAAACGCTCGCTTGGTGCCAAACAAAACGGCACAAAAATACTACGCTCTTCTCACACCTGAAAGAATCATATATTCTCTCTTTGGGTTAGCCAGATTGAAAATATTCAACTTCTCAGTTCACAGTCCATAGAGTTATGGAATCGATCCCTGCCCCCACATCCTCCCTGCCATGAGCCTGAAGCGTATGTCTGCCAGATGTCCAAAGCGAGGGGGGGATATGAAAGGGCTGAAGGCTGCCAGAGGTGTCTTATATCGGAGGAATTATTATCCTAACGATATAACATAACACATGCCGTCAGTCCCTCCAGGAGTAACAACCCGATCTATATTAGAGCCACATCCCTTTCATTTAGCTGACCTTTTGGAAAAGGAGGAGGAGGACGACGAGGATTTTCCTTTTGAATCCAGGGGATCATCCAGCTTCAGGCTCTACCTGAAAGCACAAGGAGCTCAAATCTTTCGGGCCGAGGTGGGTCGACGCAAAAAGCGCGTTCATTTTTGATGTACGTACGGGCATTTGCAAAGCTGTGTTTACAGGGTGGTAAAGCTGTTCAAAAATGGAGCGGCACGTTGGCAAGTTGGCGAAGGAGGCCACCAAGAAGCTGAATGGGTGTTGGCTCGGCTCTCAGCACTAACAGAACCTCCAAGCATGGACATCTATGGCATGTATATAGGAACCAGTGCTCTCCAAAGCCTGACACTGGAAACCTGGGCGTCTTGGTGGGAGGGTAAGTAGAGTTTTGACTACACAAGCTGAGCAAGGCTAGGTGTATATTTATACAAGTGTGGTCGAAAAAACTATATAAAGTAAAAGCATTTTTTTTTTCTGATACAGGAAGTGGCTGAGCTGAGACAAGCTGAGACAAGAAGAATTAAAAATTACTCGGGGTTTCTTGTGTGGCAACAAACACAAAATTGTTGACAGATTTTCAAAAGGTGCTCAGAGCCCATATTTTCATTTGGGTATAGCAATTTCCAAATGCTTGCACCAGCTCACCTGCATTTTTGCATGCCTGAAGCTGATAGTAAGTGAACTAATTCCCCCTATCTGTATCTGCTTTACAGTTGCATAAATGGCCCTAATTCCTGCTGGAAAACGACTCTTCAAAGCCTAGCTAATGATGGGCTAGCATAACAATGACTGATTCGACCAGTTTCTTTCCAAGTTATGTGAATTTCATCATGGTTTGGGGTGTTGCTATCAAAGTGGCCATGCACAGCTGGCATTGCAATCTCCTGTCTTGTTTTTGCTTTTTTTTGGTAAGATATTTTCACAAACACCGTGTCATGACAGCTTCCGGTTTTGTCTCATTCGCAAATTTTATCAGGCTCTAGGAAAGATACGCCGGCTGGAGATTCTGGGGGCACCTTCCTGCGCACAGGTCCCATAACTTGCAGCTACGCCCCTGCTGGAAACGTACATTAGCAAAGACAAACTGATAAAATCAAGTGAGGATGCTTAAGATAGGTCCTTGAGGTTGTATAGACTCTTGCAAACGTAAACTGTATACACACACGTATGCAGGGAAACCCAATCCCGCCTCTTGACCCTGGCTTTACCATGTATACACGCATGTATACACAGTCTGCAGCAGATGAATATCTTCCCTTCACCCCCTAGAGCATTTAGTGAATAGACGAGGAGGAGGGTAGACAGTACCTGACATTTACTTAGTACCACAGGATAGACAGAGCATTGTCTTTGCTGAAATGAGAAACTGTGGCACAGAAGGGAGAATGAGAAAGAAAGAGGGTGGTGTCAGACAACCTGATATCAATCTAATGAAACAATAGTAAGCGCTCTGATGTGGATATCTGGGATATCTAGACTTATACTCCATTGTCAGGTTCTCTCCAACCTTGGGAAGGATAGAGACACAAAGAGGATGAAACAGTAAAATGATGCAGGGGGCTCTCACTCTCTCTGTGTCTCACACACACATGCACACACACACACACACACGGAGACACACAAACAGACAGGCGCGTACACACTTTCACTGCCTCACAAGAGATGGCACATGTCAAATAAAGCAAAAATCCCCTTCTAGCCTGGTGCCTGAACCTGAAACCCATATAGATGTGACCACAGATACAGATTTCAAAGGTCTGATTGAGTTGACACTGAGAAACCTCACAGGCCTAAATGCCACTGTGCCTGTGGGAGGTTGTGCCGATTGTCTGCCGATAACTAATTTTAAAAGCAGCAGAGAAGTAAACAGTCAGGGAGGCAGACAAACAGGACATACGGCGGGCAGACAAACATATAAGGTAAAGCCTGAGCCAACAGTACAAGCTGTCTCCTGATCAGTCCCAACCAGAGTCAACAGCCTGGATTACATCCCCACATCCCCTTAACAGGCTTCCACAAAAACAGCTCGAACCACTCAGCCTCCGTCAGAGAAAAAGAGGAAGGGAAAGAAGAAGTGGAGAACTGGTGAAAGGAAGTGAGACTGAGGCCAGCGCAACATCTGCTCCAGATCCTTTTTAGTGGAGTCCATCCCCCTGTCGCAGACCGTTTGTTTGTCCCTGGGTCAGGAACACAGGCCAAACACACAAACACACACTCACACACACACACACATACACACACACACAAAGAGGCATTCAGAGATGTGCGCACACAGAGGGTAAAGTTAATAAGTCAATAGGACACGGCTCCATATCTGATTGGGCCTTGTCTTAGTCCTCGTCCAGGAGAATAATAAATGGGATTGACACAAATCAATGTTATCTTTTCACTCACGAGGGGGAAGAAAAGAACCAAAGAACCAAAAAAGAAAAGGGAACAAAAAGAGGGAGAAAAAAAGGAGGGAAGAAGAGAATGAAAAGCCCCCTTCTGACTCGCAGTAACCCACATACATTTGCCCAGCTTTTCTGGGGCTCGCTCTCTCTTGGCAACCAGAAGCCTCTGTGAAAGAATCCCAGCGTTCAGCCAAAGGCAAAGCCAAAGTGAGGGAGGGAGGCGAGGATGGCAGAGGGAGGGTGGACAGCAGGCCCCTCCTCCACCCAAGGGCCTGTTGCTCCTGGCGACCGGAGCTCAATGGATTCCTCCAGTTGCAAGAGGCCAAACACACACACACACACACACACACACAGAATGGACAACATTCAGCGAATGGCTTGGTGCTCCCCCTCTGCCAGTCAGTAAGTTGGTGGAAAAGTGTAAATGTAACAAAACCCAGTTTTCTTAAGTAGTGTAGACTGCTGCTTGGGATATAAAAAAAAAAAAAAAAAAGCTCACGTGCCTTCTTTTGATCGAGGATTTCAGAGTAAAAAGACGTGGAAAAAAAGAAACAATGTGGGGAAATGGCTGCTCCTCAGACCGCCAACTTTGGTATAGACTGAAACAGATGAGCTGAGTGTGTTAATAGGGCATTTGATTGGATATCCAGGCCTGCAGCCTAATGATGGATGAATGCAGCGCCTTCTAACCGATAGTGACATAATCAGAGAGCTGTAGGTCAGCCTGTGACAGCTGAGTCGCTGTGGCAGAGGGGGAGAAAGAGCCCATTCAGTCCCAACGCTCATGGATGCTGATCCAAGTTCATTAGCAGTCAGACGGGCTACAGGGCCTGCTGCAGGTTTCTTCAAGCTATGCACGACACACACACACACACACACATATCAGCACGCACACAGAGATAGACACACACACACAGCTTTCTTAAATCACTTTACAGTTTTTGCTGGTTACTTCTTAATGGACCAAGGCTGTGATTTTTCTCCACTTTCGCTCCTTTTTAATGGTTTGGCAAAGGATTTTATCTATAAACAATAAAAGGTTGGGTTAAAACACTTTTCTCTGGTTTTGGCCCCTTCACTACTAATCATCTATACACTCTCTCTCTTTTCCTGCCATTAAGCTATGATGGAGCCAAACCCACAGCCTCGCCAAAGAACCTGATAGTCGTGGAACCCATGCAGCTCTCCCCCCTTGGACTGCATTTCTGCTGCGCTGCACTTTTCACCATATCCAGCAGGGAATGGATGCAGCACCCCCACCGCCCCTATACCCCCTTTGAGCAACGGCCCTCCCAGCTTCATCGGGCCTACACAAACTGACTGACACCAAATCTCAGGATTTAATAGCGCACATTACTCTGAGACATGAACAGCCTCACACACACACAACACACACACATGCAGCCACAAACACTCACACCCTTCTCCTCATAAATGACCACAACTGAACAGAGACAAATTCCTCCCCCGTTAGACTTTTCAGTTTCCCTAACCGCAGCGCTCAGAGAGAAAAGACAGTTTTGGCGAAGGCGAGCCGTCACCTCCACGTGTGATCTTGCATTTCAAAGTCAACACAACGCGAAGACCACTTTGCTTCACCTACGACCTCACAGGCAAAACACTCCCTCAGACTCGAATGCGGCACAGGCTCTGTCCTGCATCTATCTTTCATCCCCCTCATTGATCACCGCCTCCCACGTGTAAATGAAATTCTCACTGGCTTTGTAAACCGCAGTTCAGCACATCCTCGCACTGTACTTGTCTCACTTCTTCCATGCCGCCTCCAAATCCTCCAACCTCACATCTCACGCAGTGGCCTACACCATGTACTGTAATACAGCTTGTGGGGAATAAGTCGGAGGCGAGATATTTGTATCATCAAATGCTAAGATAACTAAACAAACTCGGAAAACAGTGGGAGGGACAGAGATTTCGCCAAAAATTGGGGAGGGGAGTGTGCTACAAGTAAGAAATAGAGGAAATTGGGGTGAAAGAAAAACTCATGAGGATTTCAAGGAAAAAGAGAAAGAAAGAAAGAAAGAGTGAAGAAGAGGGAGATAAACAGAGAGCAGAGAGTGTGACCTGAATCCAGACAGTGAAGCCCTTCTGCTCCTGTGGGAACTATTCTACTGCCACCTGGTGGTGCACACCCTGCCTTTATTATTTTTTTTATTTTATTTTAAACACACACACACAAACACACCTTTCCAACCTGTGTTCATTTCCCCTCTCTGTGATGAATCAGACCATACACTTGCACTGCATTTGTAATCACATCGACCCAAATGTGTATTGTTTATGATAACTGATGCTCACACTTGCTGAAGTTGCAACAACATTCACATGACGCGCTGGATTTCCATACCCCGCCACTCTATACTTTTCACGTGTACTAGCCCGCAGTGGAATAGCTGATTTCATAAAGACATCAAATAGGTTATGACCTGATTATAGATAAAATGACAGTGGGGACAGAGAAAAACGACACTCGATCTACCTGAGACAGTTTCCCCACCCTTGGGCCTGCCATTGTAGCTTGGATGTGTGTATTGTAAGCACATTTGAGTGTGTGTTTGCCTGTATCTGGACATAAATACGCAAGAATGGTGAAGGTTTGGCGGTAATGGAATACGTGCAGCATCATTATGTGTTACAAATACTAAAAAACTCCACAAAAGTAAGAAACTCAGATGTAAACAGTATCAGGTGTTTTATAGCTCTAAAAAAATGTGCCACAGAGGATATAAATTCTCAGGTTTTTGTCTTTTACGTATCACTTTACCTCTGATATGGCAAAGTGATGTGAAAGAAATCATTAAGCCTTTGAAGAATTCGGGTAATCTCTTGTATTATTTTACTAAATACAGTTTTAATGAGATATGCTGCTGTTACGGCTGTCCTGGTTTACATTTACAAAGCAACTTAGACAACTCTGAGATGATGAGTCACTCGTTCTGATGAGTAAGTAAATGTTCCTGTTTCTTTATGAGAGTGTGTGTGTGCGTGTGTGTGTGTGTGTGTGTGTTTATGTGTGCATGGCATGTTTGTCTGACTCTGCATGTGTCTGTCTGTGTCGATGTACTTGACTGTGTGAGTTTGTGAGTGAGTGAGTGAGTGTTTGTGTGTGTTTGTGTTTGTGTGTGTTCTCCTAAGGGCCCGCAAGCACTGTGGGGTCTTTTCTCCGGCCTGCCAGTCGGGCAGGTTATAGGCTTTGGCCCCAGTAGAGGAACATAATGGTCTCATTGACTCAATCACAAGCTTTAACCTGCCAGCCAGCCAGCTTTGTGAGCAGGCTGCGGAGTGAGCCTTATTGTAAAAAGGCTTTTAAAGCTGCTATTAAGCCACATTAGGTGTGATGGGAGTGGGGGGGCGGGGTGGATCGTACAGGAGGGTAGTTGTTTTTACACCTTTTTTCTGACAGGAACCACTGGAAAATAGCTCAGAATATATTGGGGTATAACTTATTTCACTTGTTTTTCAAAAGCGAAACAAAAAAGCGATTTTTCTGGCAGGCTTCACGGAAAAAGCAATCATGAATCCCGAAGAAAAAAACAGACTGCTATTTTTTATGTCTCCCTCTCTCTCTCTCACTCTCTCTCTCTCTCTCGTTCTCTCTCTCCCCAGTGTGGTGTTGGTCTGTTGGTTGGTTGGTTGGTTGGAGGTTGTTGATGTAATAACTCGCCGAACAAATATGTAGCTGTCAGGGAAGTGAAAAACATTCGGCACTGTGTAGACCGATTTTGGAAATAGTGTAGACTTTATGCTGCACGGCTAAATGAGGTGTGTTTATGTGTGTGTGTATGTGCGAGTGTTTGTGTGTGTGTGTCAAATCTGTATAACTGGTATTTGCAAATAATCATGTTAATCTGTGCCAACAAATGGGTGCGGCTTATTGCACCAGAAAATTACAGTGAATGCAGAGGAACCTTTTGAAATTAATTATTCACTGTGATTGACAGCTGAATGTTCCTAAGATGAACTGCACCTGTGTCTCCATGCGCATCGTTGAAATTATTGCAATTATTAGCAAATAGTCGGATCAAGTGTGTGTGTGTGTGTGTGTGTGTGTGAGCGCTCATGAGCAGTGATATTCTAACAAGGAGAGGTAACGTAACCTGATACTCTGCCAGACGAACACACTGTGGATGTTATGACTCAAACACACAGCCACAACAAAACAAGAGTGTCACACACAAAGCACAGAGGCTGATTCTCACAGACATGCAGGCCAAACGACCTCTGAGTCATGTTCACACACACACACTTACACACACACACACACACACACACACACACACCAAGCTCTCATCCAGTGACCTCTTAAGTAACATCCTATGTGTCAAAGGAGTGATTCACTGGCCTGTAAATTGCCTCTTCTTTAGGTTCAGTTTTTTTCTTTTCTTTTTTTATGTTTCTTTCATATCCAGTGTCAAAGGT
>OMLB01015482.1:14500-25549 GCA_900302555.1 Myripristis jacobus
TAAAAAAATATTTGTATTTATTTTATTTATTTTTAATTATCTTTATTTATATTATTTAACCTTTAAATATATTAAATCGCATGAGAGGATATTCAACATATCAATTAGATGTAGGCCAATTATTAGAATTGTTGGTGTTGAGCTGTTGCATTAAATTTAAGAAAGGTGTAGGGTATTGGGTGGATGACTGCATGCAAACATCTCCAATGTTATGTTTCCAGGGTTAATTTTACACGAGGACCATCAGCTGGTCACACTACACAGGCATTTCAGACAGTTCAGCAACGCCTAAAGAAAACCCTACAGCCTCATAGTGACTTCAGCAGAACTACAGAGGATCTCAGTGTAGCTGCTTGTGCTGCTGCTGGCAGCCACAAAAAGAGCTGTGTCATTAAAACGGAAAATAAATAAATAAAAATGGAAATTGTGCACCATTATAAAAGCAATGGTTATGAACAATATCATCTCAATAGCTGATCTCTCTCAAAGACTGGCCTGCCTGTGCTTATGTTTCCCATGATTTCTTATTGCCACTGGATTCATCTGTGCAATGCACTGCAATGGCCCAATAGTAATGTAATTTTGCCATCTGATTACAAAAGTGTGGAAGTGTAGAGGAGAGCGGTGGATGAGTCTTTATCACACTAGTAATAACAGAGGAGAGTAATACCACTGATAATGAAATCTGACTCAGTACATCCACTGCCCTGCTTGTTATTCTATGCATACTCTCCTCAGCGTGTCATTTTTTGAAATAAATTAATAATTCCAGCTGTTATTTACATCCAGTGTGTCCAGAGTTGTTCCAGGAAAATGACTGTAATTATTGTAATAAATTGTAGTTCCTCCACTTTGGACATTTCATGGTCCTACCTAAACCTAAGCTCATCAAAACCTTGAGTCTAGAGGCATGTTTTCTCATTTCTGTCTCTTGTTTTCATTGATAAAAGCCAACTATATATTGATACAAGAGCTAAGTCTTTTAATGAACCTCTTCTCTCAATAAAACACTCCTGATAATTAAGCAGACAGCTAAACAAGCTCACTGAAACACTATAAATGCAAATTGGGGGGGCAGAAATGCAAATACTGTTGCATTTGCATAAAAAGAGCCATATCCTGACTCAGTTCTAAATTGGAAGGGGATGTGTGGTCCTGGCTTGTTTCTCTTTAAATTGATGGGAATCAAAAGGTAAGGCTGGTGAACATAAAAGAGAATCCCTGAGTAAAACACCTTCATTGTCCTCTGGTGTTAATGCTAATGTACCTGATGCCTAGAGTGTGATGAAAAAGGCTGTTTTCTCCGCTGCTATAGTTACCAGAGCAAGGTTTGCAGTCCAAGTTTTCCTAAGTTTTTAACTCCGGGTCTCTTATTATTAGACTTGGTGGATTGCTCAGCTACAATTGGACATGGAAGAGATTGTGAGGTCAGCTATTTGTGAATAACAGACCACATCTAATCACATCACTTCTCTGCAGTTGTGGAGTCAATTTTGTTGTGACATTTCAAGTCAAATTAACCAACAACCCGTTCTAGCAAAAACATGTTACTCAGTGGAGACTACAGACAAACGATCAACCAACCCAGGACACAAACATGGACTTTTTTTTCCCTGTGCTACTTCAATTCACAGATTGAGGAGAGGCTGAATGGCAATCTTAGAATATACTTAAATGTGGAACCCATTTTAAGAGTAGGCTATATTTAATTTTGTTGACAAGGGAGAAATTACATTCATGGGCAGAGTTGCTTTGAGTTTTAAGGGTGACATTAGATTTAAAGGCTATGCATATAATAAGAAAGCTCAAGATAAATAATAGAGAGCACAAGTGTATGAGAGTGTAGTCAAGGTAAAAGAAGTCATGGCCGCACCAATGTTGAAGTAAACAGAGGCAGGAACAGCACATTAGCACATGGCTCTTTCCCTTGAAAATCTTTATGATGTGAAGAACATCAGGGAGAACGATGCTAAATCAAGGTGATGTCAGCTGCGCTGGCTAATACACTGATGGCTGAAATCTCAAAGGGTTTGAATTTTGCTGGTGACCATCAATTCCACATCAGACCAGAGCGCACATGCATGAGACTAGAAAGGGGGGTGACTTCTATGCAATTTCCTCTTTGTGATCTTTCAGCAATGTCACTTGGAAAAATGCTCTAAGTGATGACTGGATATGGGCAGAGTGAGTAATTTAATGGCTCCCAGAGTTCCTCCAGCATCTTTGAATGCTTCAAGTTCCAGCCAAAATGCGTCAGTGGCTTAATCACTTGAGAGGTCTGTCAGTGGCACATTTTTCCACTAGATCCATAAGCTCTCAACTGCATATAAGAAAAACTCCAAGGGTAAGCCTAAGTCTTGACTTGGTAATGGCAGACAGTATACAGTAAATCACAGGATCCAGGCACTGAAGATCAAATGTGTAACTAAAAATTATGGTCCTATACAACTAAACTGCAACATTGATGTATCACAAATATGTTTCTAGTCAACATATCTTGTATCTATCATGTTGGACAGCATTTTAGCCAGTTTTGTTACTTTAGCCACCAAAACTACTTGGTTAAGGTTAGGGAAACATTAGGTTTAGGTATAAAACCACTTGGTTATGGAAACATAACTTATGTACTGTTTTCAACAAATGAACACCACTGTCACTTCAAACTGGACTAGAACTCGGGTCACTTTGGTAAAAGTTGGTTATTTGACCCATCCGCCACTCCACCTTCCCCCTAGCAAGGAGTTCACACTGAGGGATTACAAACATTCATGTGATACATTACAAACAAACGTAATCCAGTTACGAAATACATTCCTCTTGAAAAGTACTTGAGAATGCAGTTTAGTTGTATGACAATGTGTTTTTTAGGAGACAGGGCTGGAAAAAGTAAATCTTTTTAGATGACCATATTTTCATGGACTTGTCTGCATTGCCTTAGCAGTTCTTGTTCACATCCAGAGGTGAAAGGAAGATGTACTTGCATTGGCAAAATTTAAATGGAACTAATCTTTCATGAATTCAATGGATTTTCAAAAAATGTGTCTTGAATACTTGTACCCTTTTCTCACTGGATTTTTTTGTGAAGTTGACTGGGTGGTGAGATAACCCTAACTCAGGCCTGGAGATTCAACTACCATGGGATGTCAGAAAGTTTTTCTTTCGCCAACTTTTCTCCTGATGGCAGCAACTTTTGTGATTGTTGGCATCAGCAGATAATTTGGTGGTACCATACAAGTCCATATACTGAAACAAGACAGTAATGGGAAATGGAAGAAATAAACTTCTGGTGAAAATCTGACATGTGGAGCTTCCAAATCTTGACAAATGCAAAATGTTGGAGGAGGTGTGCACTCTACTGAGTGCCATCAAAATGTGCCATCACCTACTGAAAGACATGTTTTAGTGGGCTATGTATTGTTAATGTAAGCCTACGAAAGGGTATACATGTACCCAATACCAATGCTTAAACCAGTACCTTTCTGATAACAGTGTGTCTTTAGTTAATAGTGAATTTAGTAAGTAGCAGCTACAATAAATGAGATTGCACTCGGCTGTGTTTGAATGTGAGATGCAACATTGGCCACAAATGTAGGCCATAATTAATTTGTCATAGCTCACAAATACATATAATGAATTAGTCTGGCTCTGAGATGAAAAACAACACTTATTCATGCACCTTGAATTATTTGGCTACTTTACTCTAGGCTACTCTTGCGTGGGCTACTGTATCCAACAGGTTCCTGCTGTGCTTGTTTGATCAGGAGGCAGCCACGAGATTGAATGTGACAGCATGAGCCTTGTTAACCGAGGACAGGCTGTCCTATATGAAAGACTATGTTTGCGAAATGCAGCAAACTGTTGAGGAAATTATGCTGTGCACTGCAAAGTTTTGACAAAAATCCATTTGAGCTTTTTCAGAACTTTTCTTTCATAGCTCCTTGCATTAATAACTCAATGAAGGAGAAGGTCATCGTATCAAGAGAGTAAACAAGTGAATCCACAGAATGTTTAGCACCATTCACCACAAACATGCTGTTGTATTCCTCCACCCTGATGCTGCATAAATCAGTCTATCTTAAAGATACAACATGAAAAAAAGTCTCATAAATATACATATATTTTATGCATTATCAGACGGTGCCTGTCTGTGACCCTGTGTGTTCATATCTAAATCTCTCGTTTGACCCAAACTGGATTTTCAGTTTCCACACCTTCCACCCAACACATGCTGGGATAGGCTCCAGCTCCCCATGATCCTGAAAAGGAATAATAAGGAATGGAAAATTGATGTATGGATATATGGATGATTTTTTGTCGCTGTAGAGTGATATGGGCATAGCCAGCAGTGGAAGGAAGGGAAGTCATAGCAACAATAACCATAGTGAAAAACTGTGACAGAAAAAAAAAAGTCAGGCAATACCTGTTCAAAAACACTGTGAATGTCAGCATGCCTTTCTTTTTTTTTTTTTTTTTTTTGAACAGCAGATTGTCTGCATTCACCATCTGCTTTTTCATCATCTGTATAAGCTTTGCAGGTGACTGTTATCTTAGCCTCAGACTATATGTAATTTCAAAGTCATTTCATCACAGTGTCATGGTGGGAAGTCGACCAGCTGAGGTGAAAGAGGATGCTACTTAACAATATCCTTTCTGCCTCAAGCCAAAGGGTTGCACATTGGTAGCTTTCAGTTAAACAGTTATATATTGTGGAGACTATGCTTGGATTATGAGTGTAGTTGTGGCATGAGACAAAATTAAGTTGTTTTAATTGATGGTGGAATGGCATAATTATGATCAAAGCTAGGACTGTTGTCTCATAGTGAGCTGTGGCTAAGAATCGTCCAACTAACATAGAGCAATCCATTGCTTATGATGATCCCTTATGATGTTTCACATATCAAATGGTATATTTCTCTGACTTGTTTTTTTTTGTTTTGTTTTTTGTTTTTTTAGCAGAGTGGAAAAGTTATTGGTGTGCCATTTGACTGGGGTAATCAAAGCTTAAAAAAAATAACATCTTGACATTAGTGGATGTGAGTGATGCTCAATAATATTGAAAGCAAAACAGAGTTGCCATGTGGAGGAACTGTCTTTCACTAATTGCTGGGTGCATTTACGCAGCTTGAGCTCCACATGGAACTTTTGACTGGGAGTGCTAAGGCAGCCATCATCAAGCGCTAATTGACTCCCTCACTGTAGGTGTATGTTTTGATAGCATGCCTTTTCTGCCATTTACATTCTGTATTTCAAGGGACACATTTCCCAGCTAATGTGCCCCCCTCTGGTGTTGTATTCACTCTCCAGCCTGCCTGCTCCTCCCACATGCAGACTGTGAGGCTTGTTAAGTGCACTGGCTATGCTGCAGGTCGAAACTATGGCTACAAGTTTATTTTTTAATAAAGAATTGTGCCAATGCCAAGAATGCTAAAAATCCCACTTTCACCTTTGGTGTAAAAACCTTGTCCTTATTAACTGCTGGAACAGCTGAGGTCACTGGGAGAGCAAGACAGAGCTGTTTAAAAGTCTGCTCAAAAAGACAGACACACAGCGCTGACGCTTCTATTTGAAGACCTGGAGGAAACTGTAGGAGTACCTCATGTAAGTTATTTCAAAATAGTAATTAGAATAAACAAAATAAGGCCTATGATTTGACAAATCTATTGTCCGGCAGGGGTGTTGGAGCATCCTGGCTGTTCATTTGACAGATTTTCTCTCTTGAACAGTCATTGAACATCAGTTGTTCATATTGATTCTGTTATTACTTTAAAATCTTTGTTTATGTATTGGGGTTTGAAACACACATGGCAAACAGAAGCAGTGTACACTGTGTGTAAGAACACAGCAGTACAAACTCAAGCTGACCATTTGCTAAATGGGTAAATTATGCTAGTGGCATGTTTAGGTATACATTTAATCAAACTCAAAACAGTAACAAATTGAACTAAATAAACTTGAAACTTGACTATGATTAGTAACTATGTAGATGCATAGTGATAATGCCACTAAAAGGTCACACCAATTAACAGTTCCATAAAAACAGTTTTATAAAATTTATAATCGAGGTGGTTAGTTGAAAGCATCGTTCTGAGCAGAGATCTGACTGCATTTTCAGCCACTACTCAACATATTGGAGTGTGTGAATGAAGTGGATCGCTGAACAACACATTTAACATGATTTTCAAACTTGTGAACATGGGTCACATAGTACACAACATCACATAGAGAGGGAGGGATTAGGGTCAATGCAGCGTTGTATGTAATGCTGCTCAGTACCAGACTCAGGCTGTTTGAGGGACATGGGCAAAAAATAAATAAAAAAGGCAGCAGCTGTATGCAGTGGGGCACCAGCGTGCAGAAAGTCATGATGCATTTATGGTGAAACATTTACAATATTTATGTGAGTATAACTACTGCATCTAAGTAATAAAACACATGGGGAACTATTAACTATTTAGCCATTTATATCACAAAGACACACACATGATGATGTCAAAACAACAAGGGCATTTTCAGCTATACAGGCACATTGTCTCGCACATAGTAGCACATGGAGGCCAGCTAATTTTCCAGCAAGTAATGCAGCCTGTATGACACTCTGCTGGAAGGGCACCCATTAATGCACTGGATCATATTTTCTGAAATGGAAGGGCACCCTTGAGGGTGTTTTGTCCACTAGAAGGTCACCCAAGAGGGAAGTTCATCCTTCATCAGATTTTGTCCACTGGAAAAGGACCCTAGAGGGCACTATATCATGTTGTCTTGTGCATTGGGCCACCCTGAAGGGCACTTTATCATGTTTCATGTATCACATGGAGTCCAAGAAGCTTCTTGGATGAGAAATGAAACGTCCTCTAGACTGTACATAACAGTCCAGTTGACCTCAGTTCAACTCTATGTGGATTGCAATGAACATGTACAGTGATGAGGTGACCACTGAGAGCTGTTTTGACAATGGTTCTGAAATGACAGACTGCAGACTGCTTCAACTGACCATTCAGAATCAATAATTCAACATAGGCCTGTAATAATGATTGTAAACAAATCATATTGTTTACATGGAAAAATCTGTTGGGCATCTTGAAGAATTTGGTTGGTGCCAGGCATGTCATGCCAGTTCACTAAACACTAGTAGACATAGCTTTAAAACCCTGTCAAACTCTCACTCATGGTAGACATGGGACCTCGTTTGAAGGGTTCACCTCACTGGTGAATCACCATCACATCTTAACCTTTATGTCACACAGTCATGCTTAGAGGTTACTCTTACCTTCACTAATACTGATGTCATGTAAAAACGATGGAGGAAAAAACACGCCCTGGGGCATATAATTTATTTCAGTATCATAAATGGGTTAACGGTGGAAATTGAAAACTCCTGTGGTTCCAGGAAGGTAATTTGCATTCATGTGAGGTGCAACAACAAGCCATGGTTTACCAAAGAGCTCAGTCATCTGAGACACATTGAGGGGGGCTCACAAGACAGGCAATAGAGAGGAATACAGAGCAGCAAAACCTAGCTCAACTAGGCAGGACTCACTGAATCAAAATACAAGGACAAGATGGACAGGCCCTTCCCCACCTAATTCACTCTGTGCGCAGCTCCATAAACACACCCACTAATCACAGGAAGCAAAGCCGCCAGGCTTTACCTGCAGGCCTGGTTTAAGGGGGTTAATTAGTAGGGCTTAGCTTCTCCTGTGCCACATCCAAACCTCCCAAGGCTGCCAACCTTAATCTTTCTTATTAATAATACATTTACTCTTTCAATTAATTTGCATATCAAAACATTCTTTTTCTATGTGTATACTAAATATGTATATAATCTATCAGTGAGTGTCTTTCTTTGACGACTGTGCTTAATTGTGCTTAATAGTGGAGAGAGACAGTTAAGATGGGAGGGATAGATGAAGAGAAGATGACGTGATAAAAGCTGGCATCTGAACGCTGGATGGGGCTTGGGAGGACTTTTGAAAGCCTCGCTGATTTTGAAAACACATTGCATCATACACACAATCAAGGATTTCACAGACTGTTTATGTCTATCACTTGCGTTCATGCTCACACTAAGGCAAGGATGGGGAGTAAACACACATGATGTCACTGAGATTATCCTGCTGAATACTGAAATGTCACTGATGTTGGGAACTCTAATCTTTGGTCATGCCCTGATGGAGGCTTGAAACGATAGCTTTCAATAAGTGATTGCATGTATTACACGAGCAATGTGCAGGAACTTCATTCTAATCTACTGTATAAGCCTACGTACCTGTACTAAGAGGATTGGATGTACAGGTTTCTCTGCTTCTGAACTGGACCTTATAGATACAAAATGATACCATTATTTTTACTTTTTTTACCTACTCTCAGATTGAGTGCCGTGTCCAGATGATGGGCTGTAAATAACAAACATGTTTGATAAGATCAGGATCACTCAAATCAGTTGATCAGTGTGGTTAAGACTGAATCTGTAAACACCTTCAACCCCAGTCAAGCCTATAACTGAGGTTTCCCCCTCTGATTGGTAAGGTGTCCAGTGGTGTTCACTGGCCTGGTAACAGTGGGTTTCCAGGCTTCTCAAACTGAACAGACTTTGAAAGTCGGTTTAAAAAACACCTAAATTCATTTATAAAATTTTTGGATACCTTGTTGCTGACCTGGCAATGTGTCTTGACAGTGAATGAGACAAAAGAGTGACTTGATATGGTGGCTGGGTGAGAGCTTTCAAATGCCTGTCCATAAAAAGTCCCCTCCCTGCCAGATGGACTCAACACATTCTACCGTGTTTATGAATGCCAAGCACCCTATCACTTCCTCTCCCTCACCTCTATGTCTGTCTTCTCCCCCGGCTACCAGTGTCTACTACCAATGTCAGTAAGCAGTGGGGCTGAATGAGTGAACCGCCTACTTTCAGTATTCACAAAGATGTTTGACCACTCCCTTTCCACGTGGAAAATCTCCATTAGTTTCAAGGCATGCACAATCACTCTATTTCTGAAGGACAAAATCACCTGCCTTCAAAGTGAATAGGTAACTTTTTTCTTCATAATGTTGACAAGTCACCATACACAGAGGGTACGAGCTAAACTAAATGCACTGAGAAAAGAACCCAGTGTTCTAGGCTGCTCGTAATCTTATTTGTTAAAATCCATCTTTGTGCAGCACAAACAGACAAATACATCAACAACATCACATCACTTCAATCATGTCTTGTGCACATTCATGTGCACTATCGCTGTGCTGTGCTGTGCTGTGCACACTCACTTCCCCTCCCCTTCAAAAAACTCTGCCTAGCCTACATTAATTATGTAATTTAGTCTAGCTTACTGCAGCTATGGTTCACCAGTCTCTTCTTCCTCACTGCACTGGCATCAGAGCCACACACACAAGCGTGCACGATGGTGGGAGCGACTTGGACGAGTTACTCAGTCTCAACTGGGTGCTGGTTGAAGTCAAATTTTTGACAAAAGTCAGCCCACTTACCCATCCTAATGCATACTGATGTAATCATGAGTAATGGCTTGAGTGGTTGTAGAGCGCATTGCATTTCCACATTGTCCATGACACATGCCAAGATGCCAGCTGTTATGTGGCTGCACTGTATTCTGGTCTACTGTTGGTTGACATATTGCTCTCTCTGCCTCCTCTACGACGGATTTCTGCCCGTATCACTGCTGAATGTGAGTCTTGAAAGTCTTGAAGGAAGCTCTTTACATCTAAGGGACTGACACCAAAACCTGACATTTACTGTTCATGTTTTGATGGGTGCACTATTAACCTGCATCGCAGCTCTCCTGTAGCTGCAACATTGTTCTAGTGCGGCTCTGCCTCCTCCAAGGTAAGACTGCAGACACTGACATGATCTATTTAAGAAAATCAAGTCAGTTGTATTTGCACATCTAACTGTACTGCACCGTTGACATTTCAGTTCTTTGAAAATGTAGTCTTTAGTGTTTCGTCTTTTGTCATACAGCACTTTGTCTGCACAATAAGTAAGGCTCCTTTTTTTTCTTCCCGTACCCGGTGTTTCAGTGTTATTTAATTGTCTTCTAATGCATTAGCACGAATTAACACAGTTCATTTGCTTGAGGGCCTGTTGTACTTAGTGAATAAAAGTGAATCTGACTCTGATGTGGAATGTGAGTAGTGTTAGCAGCCTTTGAATATTGCAACATTAATTTGATACTTTTATATCACTGTATAAAATAAGTAACTGTGACCTCTATGATGACTACAGTCTTATAAAACTTTATACTAGATACGAGAGTGTCGGGCCATTGTGAGAATATGTTTGCAGAGTTTGTCCTGGAGGGCCACCTTAATGAATTTACTGAAATGTTCACTGCTCTAACATCCCAGCTTGAAACCTAGTCATTTCCAGTGGCCACCTTATTGTTTTTGTTACAATTACCCTATTCCCTGGCAATCACGGTTTAGTTTTGGTGTTTATTATCCTCTTTGTTACAGATATTTACTGTACAGGCCAAAAGTTTGGACACACCTTCTCATTCAATGCGTTTTCTTTATTTTCATGACTATTTACATTGTAGATTCTCATTGAAGGCATCAAAACTATGAATGAACACATGTGGAGTTATGTACTGTACAAAAAAAGGTGAAATAACTGAAAACATGTTTTATATTCTAGTTTCTTCAAAATAGCCACCCTTTGCTCTGATTACTGCTTTGCACACTCTTGGCATTCTCTCCATGAGCTTCAAGAGGTAGTCACCTGAAATGGTTTTCACTTCACAGGTGTGCCTTATCAGGGTTAATTAGTGGAATTTCTTGCTTTATCAGTGGGGTTGGGACCATCAGTTGTGTTGTGCAGAAGTCAGGTTACTACACAGCCGACAGCCCTATTGGACAACTGTTAAAATTCATATTATGGCAAGAACCAATCAGCTAACTAAAGAAAAACGAGTGGCCATCATTACTTTAAGAAATGAAGGTCAGTCAGTCCGGAAAATTGCAAAACTGGAAATGTTCCCCAAGAGAACATACATAGTTGTGTACTCTAATTACATGATGTACTTATCTATGTGTACTGTA